>VNJN01006568.1:0-13596 GCA_008042485.1 Drosophila mayri
AGCCATCGCTCCTGAATTTGAATTCCGGCTCAGCCGTCATACATTCTTTATTATTGGTTGTTGTACCTTAAGGGTCAATAATAACGGAGGTAGTTCCTCCCTACATAATTCTTAACTAAGAAGGAAGACCGCTAGGCAGACCTGCCGGCGCACCCCCGCCCACTGACGGCACAAACATCGGAGATAGAAGAAACATCCACTAATCGTCTACCCTGCTGCCGACGCATCGATCGCTGATAGGAGACAGACACTAATTTATATACTTAAATGTTCAATAAGTTTTAAAATATTACTTATATTTTTTATAAGATGAGATATTGCAGAGATAGGTGTGTTCTGAGTGTAGAAGGGAAGTTTATTTTAGATTATGATAGGACGTGATATTAGAAGGTGAGATGGAGTGTATTATTGATATAAAAACATGTAAATAATACGTATTGTTAGGAAGAATATTGCCCTTTAATTGATCTTTCAGGTATGGGATCACCCAATACTTGGATCGCTTCTTTCTTTATTCCTCTTCCTTATCTATTACGACAATAATTACAGTCATGGCAAAATTTTCTTGTTTATTTTTTATTGACATTTTTAAAATATTGTAAGTAAGCATGTAAAATCAGCGGTCACTCTTGAAAAGATAAAACATTAGCTGCGAAACGTTTTACTGTCTGTATATTTACGAAATAAATTAAAGATAATACATTTCTACGTGTTCCATTTTCCCACCGTTCCATTTCGACGCTAATTAACCTAAGCTATTTTTACGCATATTAAAATTTCAACCAAAGAAGGAGAAGAATTCAGAATTGCACCAGAATACTATTGTCTAACTATCGGCAACGGATGGAGAACAAAATTAATTAATTCGGCGGAAGTTCCGGAGCTAAAACGGTCGTGAGCCAGTTATTCAAGCCGCCAGCGTACCCTGGCTACGCATTCAAACAATTTAAGCGAATAAAACTAAGAAACTAATGAAGAAATTATTTACTTTACTATTATTTAAATAAGTCGAAATGAAAAAATATTTTTAAGGTCTGGGCAAAGACATCCATCTGCCTTCCTTCGTTGAAAGTTTTGCCGTTTCTTCCTTGTCGAAGTACTTCTGTTTTTATATGTACATGTGCCCTAAACTTTATTTTATAACCTTCTTATGCATACAAGTATTATAAACGCAAAAAAAAAATATGTTAAGTTAATTTTTCAACTTAAGGCATAAACATATATTTTTAAAAAATTTTTAAAGATGATATATACTGTTCCAATGAATTGAAATTGTAATTAAAAAGTATATTAGCCAGCTCATTAGAGGTCACGAGTCAAATTGGGCGCACAATACAAATTGTTTTTTGCTGATGTTTTGCAATTATATGTTGAAACTAAAATACTATGTTTTAGTTGACGAGATTCTTGAGTTGCAAACTTAACTGAAATTAATTTTTTGAGTGTTAGTAATAAAATTTGTATGCATAAGAAAGTTGGAAAAATAAATTTAAGGGCTTCCACATGCATAAAAACAGGAGAACTTCAACGATGATTCCAGAAAATAATAAAATTGTTTATTGTTTACCTTTTAGAATCGGTCTGCCCCAAGTCGCAATACAGAGAGATCCAAGCAAAATAACACATATAGTTGTCTCTTTCAAGGTTCTAATGATGTTTCTAATTAATGAAAACTGAAATACTGTGTCATAGTTCCATTATCATTAGAGCAATATAGTCAGCAGTGTCAAATCTAGAATGAATGAATTGATGCAGTAGTGTCATAATAATACACCAATAGCAGTGTTAAACTTATTGCCTCTCGCTCTCTTTTAAACGGTGTTTTACCCCCTCCGTACCTTGCTTTAGGGGAAAATCTTTAGAGAATATGCAATTCCTCGCCATTTGATTCTCTATTTACTTTTTCAAACTACATACATATATTTCACCTGTTTGTATCTTAACACTGTTTTAAATCAATCGTTTTTATATGTTTTTGTCGGCTCTTACCTGTTTCCAATCAAATTCTTTAATGTTTCATTGTTCCTATCCAATGTTTCAAATCGAATATATTTTTGTATTATGTTTTTGATTTCTTATTTGTTGCCAAACCTGGCCCTACTAATTAAATGACTAGTTTACACGTCAATTTAATATAAGCGAAAAGAAGAACTGCATACAACAAAATTAAAAACCAATAGATAAAATGGGTCTAACCATATCTAGCCTTCTTACGCGTCTTTTTGGGAAGAAACAAATGCGAATACTTATGGGTAACGTCCCTAGCTATACGCGAGTATAGTAGTATCACAAGAAACCGTTTTAACTTATACTACATTCTTTATTGTTTGCAATTTCTGTTAAAAATTTGTATTATTTCTTATAGTTGGCTTGGATGCCGCTGGAAAGACAACAATACTCTACAAACTAAAGCTCGGAGAGATTGTCACAACCATTCCAACTATTGGCTTTAACGTCGAAACTGTTGAATATAAAAATATATGTTTCACCGTTTGGGACGTTGGCGGCCAAGATAAAATCCGACCATTGTGGCGTCATTATTTCCAAAATACCCAAGGCCTAATATTTGTTGTTGACTCAAATGATCGAGATCGGATTAACGAAGCCGAAAAGGAATTGCATAATATGGTAATAAATGTTTGTATTATTAAATATGTAAGAAACATGTCATATTTTCTTAGCTTCAAGAGGATGAGCTTCGGGATGCTGTGCTCTTGGTTTTTGCCAACAAACAGGATCTGCCCAACGCAATGACGGCTGCCGAGCTAACGGATAAATTACGTCTTAATCAATTGAGGAATCGCCACGTATGTTTTGAGTTATTATATTATAGTCAAAATTTTACTTCTTGTTTTTTTTAGTGGTTTATTCAAGCTACTTGCGCTACACAGGGTCACGGACTTTATGAGGGACTTGATTGGCTATCCGCAGAATTGGCCAAAAAATAAAAATAATAAAAATCTAATTTAAATTGTACAATAAGAGCATATAAATGATGGACCCTCTTCAATAAACTTGTATATGTATGTCGCACATTACTATTTTAATTACTTTTTATTGAATTATAACAATGGATCTTTGGAAGCCTCTATATTATTCTTTGAATTTGTAAAATTAATAATTAAAAAATGATAATCGCTTCTATCTATGTATATACACATACATATAAAATTTCTCTTGTCATAGTATACTTGTTATACTGCTCTCAAACGGCTTAACCAATATTTATACCCCTAAGTGGTAAGGATATCACTATTATATACTTTATAGGGTCGGAAATGTTTCCTTCACTGCGTTGCAAACTTGACTGAAATTATAATACCCTGCAAGGGTATAAATATATGGAATTACGAGTTATTCTCATATGATATCAATAGAAGAGAAATTTATTATATTACAAGAAAGGAAGCTAACTTCGGCTCACCGAAAATTGTATACCCTTGCAGAATTAAGTCAGAAAATTAAAACCGAAAATCGGGAAAAGGGTTTGAAACACGGTAGTTATGGATTTTTTTATTTTCCTGCTTGTTTCTATGGAAGCTATAGGATATAGTTAGCCGATTTTCATTAAATTATTTGTTAAAATGTCTTGCAAACTGACATAGTTAAATGTTTTTTGAATCGTTGCTATGGGAGCTATATGATATAGTCGTCCGATCCGGCCCGTTCTGACATATGTAGGAGTGAGAGTATATAGAAGACTAACAGCAAAGTTTCATTCAGATAGCTTTAAAACTGAGGGACTGGGTTGCGTATAATCGGACAGACGGACATGGCTAGATCGAATAGGATGTTGATCCTGATCAAGAATATATATACTTTATAGGGTCTGACTGAAATTATAATACCCTGCAAGGGTATAATAATAGCATTGGAACAATACATTCATTCAAATCTATTTACACAAATTAAGTTGAAGCCATCAACGATCCAATTGAATTTTGAACTTGTTAGATGTGACAGGCTTCCCACCGAAAAACTTACGCTTTAAAGTTTTGAATAATTATTGAAAACAGATGTTCGATTTGTTGTTATGCTTATAAATCTCTATCATTCACAGCGCTACAAGCGCCTATTACTCATATACCACATATACCTTACACACCTATGGCAAGTAGGATATTTTTTCCTACACTATTAATTTCATAAAATTAGTTTGTATGAGAAAAAACCCTTAACCGGGTCAGTTGAAATGTTACTAATAGAAGAAAAGCTGTAAAATAGAGATTTGAACTATTTGCGCGTTTAATGATCATTCTGAGGTTATCAATTAGAATCGAGACAAAGTTCGCCGCGCCCACTTTTTTTATAAATAATACATAAATATACATGTTTGTTTTTTTTTACTCTAAGTTTCGACATTGCAACATTAACAATATAAAAATCTTTCTGTTTTATTAGCGTTTGAAAAGTGCCAAAATAGGTAGTAATTTTTGGTACTTTGAGGTCGATTTCCTCAAAATTGGCCGTGATGGAAACTTTTGGGTTCCGAACTATCAATATACAGACCGAGATCTTTCACAATCTGAAATATTTATTCTCCGTACTTTTTATACTCTGTACCAAAGGTAGAAAGGTATTATAGATTTGTGCGAGTGGGATTTTCTGTAACAGGCAGAAGGAGGCGTGTCAGACCCCCAAAAGTTACCTTTATATTGATCAGGACCGCTAAAGGAGTCGATATAGCCATGCCTGTCTGTCCGTCTGTCTGTATGAACGCCTAGATCTCAGAGACTATACGAGCTAGAGACACCAAACTTGGGATTTAGACTTCTTATGTTTGCACGCAGAGCAAGTTTGTTTTAAATTTTTGCTGCTACCCTTTTTGGTGGAGCTATTTGAAAAAAACCATATATCTCCCAAATTTATAAAGTTGTGTGAACCATACTTAAAACCTGTATGTATTAAATACACATATTGCCTAAATTTTATTGTGATCGTGCCGTAAGTAGCGGAAATATAGGCTTTTTACTTTATACACAAGAGCAGCCCAGGCAGAGGGCTCCAAATAAATCAAAACGTTCATTATACATTTTAGTTATGTTCACACTTTTATGAAATTAGTGCAGTTGTCTAAGCTGCAGTGAACCCGAAATGTTTTTATGTCAAATAAAATAAATTGTCACGGGTTCAAGTCCCGTCTGCGATGAGTATTTTTTTTTTAAATAATTTTAACAATATATATTTTTTTTTAATTTTTTCCTGTAATCAAAATAATTATAGTATCTAAAAACCTTCTAATGTTTTAAAACTAAAAAAAAGGTTTACCCCTTGCGGCAGGAATCGAATTTGGACCAATGCCTTACACACAAAACATATATGCAGTTTTACCCACTGAGCTATCGACCTTGCTCTTAAAGTGGAAGACATTTGCATTATATGTACATTTCATTCCGTTTTTTTTTTTTGTCTTATCTCCTTCTTTCATATAATTTTGGCACGCGCGTTGTAATGGTACAGGGTATTCTACTGTCGGGACGCCCGACTGTATGTCCATCTTTTTTAATGTACATTTTTGTCGGCCTGTGTAGTTGTTGTGCAACCATTTTGTCAACTCGACCTTTAATACACTTTTTAAAATTTTTTGTTGTTAATACGCAGTATTTATGAAGAAATTTTAAAGTGGGTCTATTTAATTAACGCAAAGTGTATGACACTTACATATGTATGTACATGTTCAATGGTGTGGTCACTTTTTAAATATATATATACAATGTACATACAAATGAATGTTAGCTACAAACCGGACCGTACCAAAGCACAAAGCTGGGCTTTAACTAAGTAGGCAACACGGCCCTATTCCGCGGGTCGGCAAATACCTGAGCGACACTCTGCCACTCACTTACACTATAATCTTTTCTTACTTTTAACTCATACAATTGCATTCTGACATGGGTTTATTTGTACCGATCACTGCTTAAATTTTTACTGCCGAAAATCGAGTGAGCGCAGCTTTGAAAAAAAGAGCTTTGTCTTAGGAAGACTTCGTTATACGTACAAATATACATACATATGTACATGATTTTTCCATAAAAGTATAGGTGTGCATTTTTGCTGGCTTCAATTTACTGTGAACTTTCGCTGCTTACAGACTTTAATAGGCAAAATTACTCCCATTAGTGGTAATATTTTTGAAAACAATTGAGACAAAGTTTTAAAGTGTACCACTATACATAATTCTGACCTTTAAAGGCATTTCATCAAAAATGAGCATTCGTTTTCACTTTGTTATTCTGGCCGTTGCTATTTCAACTCTTATGACGCCTTTTCTTGGTCGAGCTGAAGAAGATGTGGAAGGTATAGATAAAGCTGGGGAAATTCGAATTTACAAACGTCTTATTCCTGCTGACGTTTTGAGAGGTGAGCTCTGTTCTTAAGAATTTTAGGAATTAAGAATATAGTATATATTATATATTTCACTTTTTATACCTAACGTAGTAAAGGTGACATAAAGTATACATATACATACATATATACTTGATCAATAAACTAGTCCCTCAGTTGTAAAGCTATCTGAATGAAACTTTGCAGTTAGTCTTCTATATACTCTCTCTTTTATAGCTGCCACGAAACAATCGGAAACTGTGTAGAATAAGAATTTTAACTTGGTTAGTTTTCAACATATTTTTGAAAATTTTAGATTTAGACATATTTTATTATTCCTGAATTTCGGTTTAATTTCATGAAAATCGCGCAATATAGCTACACTAGGGAAACTAAAGGAATAAAGCATAACTTTTTTATATTCAACATATTTTCATTAAATTTGAGAAGTCATTTTTTATTATACCTGAATTTTGGTTTTAATAATATCCTATAGCTTTCATAGGAACAATCAGGAAAATAAAAGAACAATAACATTGCCGTTTTTCAACACATTTTTTATCAAATTTGAGATTGGAACACTTTTTATTACTTTGGAATTTACTTATTTATTTTACGAAGATCATAACGTTGCTGTTTTCAACATTTTTTTATAAAATATTTTATTATTTCAGAATTTTCATTTCTTGTTTTATATATGTTACGTATTTTACAAATATTTATACATTTAATTTCGAAAGCTCCAAATGAATTTTTAATACAAATGTCGAATAAGATCGTCCATTATAAAAAAATCGTACATAACGCTAAAAAAAAAATTAAGAGTTCTTGAAAATGTTCGAATTGATTAAAATTTAAAGAAGATTTTGGATCTAAAAAAGATATAAAATAAATATAACTAATACGAAGTCGCGTAAATACATTTTGTGTTTGAAATCACCGAAATTTGTATACGATTGCAATTAAATCATTAAGAATTAATACACTCAGCTATAAATATTATATTAACAGTTTTACACTTACAGTTTTACATATGTAGTTTTAATTTCTGATATTATAATATAATTTCGATCAATTCGGCGGTTGATGCTGATCAAAAATAGATATACTTTATAGGGGAGTATTTTCACCTTCATTGCGTTTTAAACGTCTAACTAAAATATAAGGGTTTGTAATACAGCAATACAAAAATACTATTAGGTAGTGGAATTATAAACAGTCAGAACAGAACAGATCATATAGAAATCAATGGAAAACAAGAAAGCTGTCATCGGCTCACCGAAGTTTATACACCCTTGCAGAATTTTAACAAAAAACAAGAAGGGAAGCTAACTTTGGCTCACCGAAGTTTATATACCCTTGCAGAATTTTAACAAAAAAAAATTTAACACCGATATTCTTTAATATTAATTAGTTGCCAAATCTTAAACTTGATGAAAATGGTTTGAAAATCGGCTAAGTTATGTTTTTTTTATTTTCCTGATTGTTCCTATGGCTATAAGATATAGTTGGCCAATTTTCATGAAATTGATATAAAAATTCTGAAATAATATAAGATGATCAAATTACAAGTTTGGTGAATATATCTTGAAAACTGACAAAGTTATGGATTTTTCTTTTATTTTCCTGATTGTTCCTATGGAAGCTAAAGGAAATAGTCGACCAATTTTCATGAAATTAAAACCGAAATTCGGTAATAACATAAAACGGCTAAATCTCAACTTTGATGAAAATATGTTAAAAACTGACACAGTTAAAATTTTTTTCTTAAAATTTTCCGATTGTTCCTATGGCAGTTATATGATATAGTCGTCCGATCCGGCCCGTTCCGATATATGTACGAGTGAAAGTATATAGAAGACTAACTGCAAAGTTTCATTCAGATAGCTTTAAAACTGAGGGACTAGTTTGCGTAGAAACGGACAGACGGACATGGCTAGATCGAATCGGCTGTTGATCCTGATGAAGAATATATATACTTTATAGGGTCGGAGATGCCTCCTTCACTGCGTAGCAAACTTCTGACTAAAATTATAATACTCTGCAAGGGTATAATAATACTAGGTGTGCTGGAAAGTAACCTCCTTCATCACCAGAATGCGCTGCTATCGCAAAAATGATTGTTGCTTCTTATAGTCCATTCATATTTAGGTAACCATGTTGAAATTTAGCGCGATACAGCAGTTGGTTTTGTTTTGACAGGTGATAGTTGTTGACATGTTTGACATCATGTTGGCCATGGAAAAAAAAATTGTTCGTTTCCTCATTAAACATAATTTTTTGAGAGGCAAAACAGCGACGGAAACTAAACAAAAGTTGGATAAATACTATACGGCTTATGCTCCTTCGGATTACACCTTGAAATATTGGTTTCGAGAGGTTCGTAGTGCCGAAACTCCACAACCGATGAAGTCCTTAGTGGCAGGCCCTCCGATGAGGTTACACAGAAAAATGTCCAAAAAATACATGAAATGGTGTTGTTTGACTGGAAAGTTAGAGTCCGGGAGCTAACAGAGGCCGCAAGGATTTGTAATGAGCGTACTGGACATTATTAGGGCGAAATTTTGCATATGAAATAATTATCCTGCCGTTGGGTGCCGCGTTTGCCGACTCCAGACCAAAAATACGAACGTGAGAACCATGGCTAAAATCAACGATTTTGGACTCCAAGTGCTTCCCCATGCACCTTATTCACCCGATTTGGCTCCCTCGGACTATTACCTCTTCCCAAACCTCAAAGATGGCTCATCAATAAAAAATTCAGCTCGCGGGAGGAAATAATCGATGCTGCAGAGAGGTATTTTGCAGACCTTTCGGAGAAATATTTTTTATATGGGATAAAAAAGTTAGAAAAAAGAATTTTTTTCATTTCCAAGGAGGTTACTTTTCAGCCCACCTAGTATGTCTGCAGATCGGACTAAATATTTTTCGTTTTTTTATTTTTAATTTTAATTTTTCATATTATTTTATATTGAATTTTTCACAAATTAATATTGTTTTAGAAATAGTTTCTGCGCCCAGGCTCATATCTCTATGTACCATACCCATCTCCCCATCCCCAACGTCCGGTTATGTTCAGATGGCACTGAACGATTCCGGCGACAATAAACTTATACATATATATAAAAAAAAAGAAATAGTTTCTTTAAAAGCCTGCTGTACAGTACAGACTTAAACAAGCCAAAACAACCATCGCTTGACCATTTAATAGAATTACAAGTGTTTATTTTGGCCACCTAATATTATTTGAGAATTTCGGTTTTAATTTCATGACAAGTAAGAAAGCTACAGTCGAGGGAGCTCGACTGTGAGATACCCGCTACCCATAGTAAATAGTTAATATATTTTTGAACATAACAGACAAATGCAAATGCAAGTGTAATATAATTACATGCATACAAAAATACAAACACTTGTATCTATGTGTGTAAAAACGCGTTATAATTGCACTAAAGGGCTAATAATTATTACCATTTATTAAAATTGCTTATCGAATATCTTATAAGATTCTTATTCGATCACAATCAGGAACTAATAAAAATACTTAGTTAGTCTAATTGCTCAGCCAAACGAGGCATGCTGCAGCAGCCGTTTGTGGCCATACAAAATTATTTCTTTAATAACTTCGACAATTTTTATCTGATCGCAAGCAAAATTTCAGGAATCACACTATAGTTCTTAATGTACATACCAAAACCCGCTACCCATAGGGTAGAAGGGTTTTATAACTTTGTGCCGGCAGGAAATGTATGTAACACGTAGAAGCAGACATCCCCGACCCTATAAAGTATATATATTCTTGATCAACATCAACAGCCGAAACGATCTAGCCATGTCCGTCTGTGTGTCTGTCCGTCTGTCCGTATGAAACACTGGATCTTAGAGACTATAAGAGATATAGCTCTAATTTTTTCGACAGTATTTGTTATCTTTGCACGCAGATCAAGTTTGTTTCAAATTTTTATCACGCCCACTTCCGCCCCCGCAAATCATCAAAAACAAAATCAAATCTAATTTTGAAGCTAGAGTCTCGAATTTTGGTATGTGCATTAAGAACAATAGTCTATGTGATTCCTCAAAATTGGTTGCGATCAGATAAAAATTGTCGAAGTTATTAAAGAAATAATTCTGTATGGCCACAAACGGCTGCTGCAGCATGCCTCATTTGGCTGACCAATTAGACTAACTAAGTATTCTTATTAGTTCCTGATTGTGATCGAATAAGAATCTTATAAGATATTCAATAAGCAATTTTAATAAATGGTAATAATTATTAGCCCTTTAATTCAATAATAACGCGTTTTTACACACATAGATACACTTGTGTGTATTTTTGTATGCATGTGATTATATTACACTTGCATTTGTCCGTTATGTTCAAAAATATATTAACTATTTAATATGGCTAGCGGGTATCTCACAGTCGAGCTCCCTCGACTGTAGCTTTCTCACTTGTTTTTCCTTGTATCTACTTTAGCATAGTATCCAGACAGTAGAAAACGTCTTTAAGAAGTGAGAGAGAGCGAGAGGCAAATAGTTGGAAACGCTTGTTCGTCAGAGGCCGTTTTAAAGGGCGATAACCTGACACGAAAACAAATATACTAGAAAAGTGTGTGGCACTCTTTAGTATTTTCCGAGCGGGCTGCGAAAAAGAATAACAAATTTAATAAAACAGGCTGTTCTCGACCCTCGATTGCCCTTCTGTCTACCTTCTTCAGTTCCGTAAATCCGTTAAATTAAAAAAAAAAAAAAACATCACAGGAGTGCAGATTTACTAACTATAAAACAAACAAAAAATAATGATAAGAATGTAAATTATTGATATATTTATACCCTTGCAGGGTATTATAATTTTAGTCAGAAGTTTGCAACGCAGTGAAGGAGGCATCTCCGACCCTATAAAGTATATATATTCTTCATCAGGATCAACAGCCGATTCGATCTAGCCATGTCCGTCTGTCCGTTTCTACGCAAACTAGTCTCTTAGTTTTAAAGCTATCTGAAAGAAACTTTGCAGTTAGTCTTCTATATACTCTCACTCATACATATGTCGGAACGGGCCGGATCGGACATTTTTAGAAAAAAAATTTTAACTTTGTCAGTTTTAAAGTCGAGATTTAGCCGTTTTATATTATTGCTGAATTACGGTTTTAATTTCATGAATTTCCTATAGTTTCCAAGGAACAATCAGGAAAATAAAAGAAAAATCCATAACTTTGTCAGTTTTAAAGATATTTTCACCAAACTTGAAGTTTTACCATCTTATACTATTTCAGAATTTTTATATTAATTTCAAGAAAATCAGCGAACTATATCCTATAGCTGCCATAGGAACAATCAGGAAAATAAAAAAAAAACCATAACTTAGCCGATTTTCAGACCATTTTCATCAAGTTTAAGATTTGGCAACTAATTAATATTAAAGAATTTCGGTGTTAATTTTTTTTTTTGTTAAAATTCTGCAAGGGTATTTAAACTTCGGTGAGCCTAAGTTAGCTTCCTTTCTTTTTTTTTATAACATAGTAGACTAAGGTTTACAAAACTTAAATCTACTACAGAGGGCATGGCGTCTGGGGCCTTCGGCAGTATTGTTTCCAGATTGTTTTTACTTTGTTAACATACTATTTGATATGATTGAGTTTAATTAATTGTATTAATCTAATTTTTTGATCTTATAATATAAATATATTAAAATGTTTAATAAGTTTTGAAATATTACTTTTATTTTATGGTGTTGGATGAGATATTGCAGAGATAGGCGTATTCTGAGGGAAGAATTGAAGTTTATTTTAGATTATGATAGGACATAATATTAGAAGGTGAGAGGGAGTGTATTATTGATATAAAAACATAAACAATACGTACATAGGTAGAAAATTGCCCTTTAATTGATCTCGCAGGTATGGGCTCACCCAATACTTGGATCGCTTCTTATTTGGTTGAGAATCTTCCTTAACTATTACGACAATAATTACGGCCATGGCAATAGTAGTTTTTATTTTCTTGTTAATTTTTTATTGACATGTTATTTTGGCCAAAAATGCCGAACAGATAGTAAAATCAGCGATCACTCTTGAAAATATAAAACATTTGTTCCGCTGCGAAACGTTTTACTGTCTGGATACTATGCTTTTAAAAGGTCTTAGTATGTTTTAGTAATAATACCATAGTACTTAAGAACTACTACCTGAATTTATCTTTTTTATTTTAGATTTTCCAGCAATGTGTTTTGCCTCAACACGATGTGCAACTGTGGAGCCAGGAAAATCCTGGGACTTGACACCATTTTGTGGTCGCTCTACTTGCGTGCAAAATGAGGAAAACGATAAAAAGTACTGTTCTTTTTTATTATTATTTTATAATTTTTTATAGTACTGTTAATATTTAAATAACATAATATTTTTAAACAGACTGCTAGAGCTTGTAGAAGATTGCGGCCCATTGCCCTTGGCCAACGAAAAATGCAAATTAGATACGGAAAAGACTAACAAGACCGCACCGTTCCCTTACTGCTGTCCAATCTTTACTTGCGAGCCGGGAGTAAAATTGGAATATCCGGAAATTGGAAAGGACAATGGAAAAAATTATGAATGATATTATAACCATAAACACACACATGTTCTTTAATACCTGTATTTTGTGAAATATATTCGTTTCTTTTGTCCTTGCTTAACTTGGTATCAGACCAAAGTATTCTCTATTTGACTTTTTGGCAGGTAATTCTGCAGGGGCACACTATGACCAGTGTTCAAGAACATTTGCATATATGAAAAGAAATCCAGCTGTTTAATTTTAAAAACATCTATATACTCTACTCAATGTTTTCTATACGGGCATGATACTGTTACTGAACAAGAACGAAAGAATCTCCAAATAATTTAGGAAAATAAAATTTAAAATTAAAAAATATGTCCGCAGATCGGACAAAATATTTTTCGTTTTTTATTTTTAATTTTAATTTTTGAATAAAACTTCTATATCTATTTCTGTTGAATTTTTCACAAATTAATATTGTTTTATAAATAGTTTCTTCAAAAGCCTGCTATTTCCTATACATCGATTCTCTCTTTTTAAAAATATCGAAATATCAATGTTCAAACCATCGATATTTCTCCAGATCTAGTACAGACTTAAACAAGCCAAAACAATCATCGCTTGACCATTTAATAGAATTACAAATGTTTATTTCATTCGTTTTAGTTTTATTTTTGTTTGATCGAAAAGAAATAACATTCTTAATAACATTGTCCTTCTTCTATCATAACAATTGCT
>VNJN01006569.1:6531-71819 GCA_008042485.1 Drosophila mayri
GGGGGGGAGGCCAGGGGAAGACAGAGCGGCGACAACTTTTCCCAGCGATGACATTTACCAGAGCCAGATAATATGAGCGCTCGACGAGGCCCCAGATGCTTTCCGATTCGAAATTAATGCTGTGTATGCAGATTTGTTAGCACTTTTAAAACTAGCATAGAACAGCTTTCCGATGTAAAATGTAAAGAAAATTCCAATTGTTAATAAAACAATTTAAAATATATCAAATATTTGTGATTTTTTATTCATATCAAATATATTTTTGTACTTATGCTCCTTTTCTTGCCGTGTATTTAGGCCAAGTTATGATAATTGAAAAACATTGAAATTCCCAAAAAATAAGCCAAAAAATGGTTCAAATTTTTATAAATTTTATAAAAATTCAAAAAAATTAAATCGTTTGTTTATTGAAAAAGTAAGTATACAGATTTGTTAGTCCTTTAAAAACTAGCATAGAACAGCTTTCCGATTCGAAATTAATGCTGTGTAGGCCAAGTTATGATAATTGAAAAACATTGAAATTCCCAAAAAATTAGCCAAAAAAATGGTTCAAATTTTTATAAATTTGATAAAAATTAAAAAAAAAATTAAGTCGTTTGTTTATTGAAAAAGTAAGTATGCAGATTTGTTAGCCCTTTAAAAACTAGCATAGAACAAGTTCAAATTTTTATAAATTTTATAAAAATTCAAAAAAAGAACCTACCCGTCGCACCACGGATACAGGAAGAAAAATTTAATGGTAATTTAATAATTTGCCATGTAATATTTTGTATTTAATAATACAATAAAATTTAATGAATTATTTATTACGAAACCTTGTTCATTTTGGTTTGTAAAAGAAATAAGTAAAACAAGGTAAATAAAATACAATCCAACAAAAGGTGTGAGTGTGACATTAAATGTTAGTCCTTATTTGTTAAATAACATACCTTTATGAATAAATTTTAAACTTTATAAGAAGCGTCTGGACATCTTTACTTTGTAAATATTATTATTTAAGCTGCCATTGTAGTTCTCAGTGCACTCATTTCAGCGCCCGGCGAATGACAACGTTGTTGTTGATATTGTGCACAGGGGCAACTGTTAGGGACGAAGGGGCCGCCAGGGCTGTTCAAAAAAAATATAAAAAAATAAAATGGGAAGAAAAGGGGGCATACATCCATGCAACGTTATTAAATCATAAAGCGCAAGCTGCCGCCGCCGTCTCATGACGCCCCCATATTCCCACATCGAGAACAAATAGCAATGATATGCTTAAGGGTGCGGTGCTTGAAATCTAACCAGAAAATAATACCTTGAACATAAGGTAAATGGCGCACATCGCAATGAATTTTAAATAATATATATTTTACTATAGATTAGATTGACTTGTGATATATATTTCAGTATATATAACAAGCTGCTAATTGATGATAGGATTTCCTTTGAATTTAGTCAGTTTCTAATAATCATAATGATCGCATCGCAGCTGCTGCTGGCCTTAGGGATTGCATTCCTGTTGCTCCTGGGACAGATTGCTGCCTACAAGGAGGAAGCGGCCTGGGAGAATCCAGGAGGGCATAGAATTAGAAACGATTGGAAGAGGAACCACAATAAAAACCGACAATAAATATGTACTAATTAAATAATTACTCAACGGTAAATAAACAAAGTTTTGTATGTTGACTTATAGTTTATTTTTAGCTTCAGATATCACGGATTGCCAATTAGGTTTTCTGTTAATGATAAACCTTACCCTTATCCATAAATTTGTTATATTTTTAGCACAATCACTATATTGAAGCCGATGTCGAAATCTAAAAACGTATTTGCTTGTGGAGATTAGAGCCACTCAGAAGGGCATAAGCTTCTCGGGAGAATTTGATTTCAGTTTCCTTTTGTCCTTCACAATGCACGCACTGCGGCTTTTGGCACTTGGAATTGTATTCGGGCTGCTGCTGGTGGAGATCGATACTAACCAGCAGGATCAGGACAACAGCAACAATAAGACCTTTCGATACAGAACTGCCTTGGGCAACTACATGTGGCAAGGAAACAAGAGAATTGTTAAAGCCCAATGGCGGATCCAGCGTCCCTGAAAGGTCACATTCTCATGAAGTTCTTTTTTTCCCGAGTGTTTTGTGTAAATAAATGATTAACAAAAAGAAATGAATCGAATGCAATAACAAATGAATACATAATGCAAAACAAAACAGATAATCTAATAGTTTTTCTACAAATACTGCTATAAATGAGTAAAAATAAGACGCAATCAGCGTTGATGTGCCGTATAGATAGTATAGTATAGTTAGTCGTTTATTGGGTCCCTTATCGGGATCAACTGGCAGTCTTAGTCAACTACCACATCTCGGAATGAAAGCTCTGTTTTTGCTCGTATTTGGCTTCATCTTGGTGATGGTCTCTGGGCAGCAGGTGCTCCAAGTCCAGGAATTAGCGACTCCAGAGCACCTGGTCTGGGGAAACGCGGGCAGAATTGTAAGACTGCAATGGACTTCAAAGAGGCGTTCTCGGAGTTAACCAGCTTTAACCGAGTTTTGAGTTCATAAATAAATAAATAATTTACAAATAAAAAGCGGATTTACTAACATAGGCTGCCAAATGCAAATATAATGTGTATATAAGAAATTTTCAATAAAATATAAGAAACATATGTGACTATCATGGGCAGAAACGAAAATGTGGGACGAAATTACATATACAGGGGGGAAAACTGCTAAACCAATAGCCAACTATTTGGTACAAGGTCATTGCTTCTTTTATATATTTTTTAATAAGCCCGATATTCCCCAGGGGAAATCCTGTTATCTGAAGGCAATTAGAGACACGGATTACATTATTCCATTTATTTTCCTAGTACTATAAATATTGACCTTAAATAATCATACAGTGTAAACTTTAGTTTAGTGAAGTTTAATTTTCACCCAGCTAATAAAGCGGCTTGGGAATAAAAGTCAAACAATTATTGGCCCCACTAAACCCACTCTGATAATGCCAGTGGCTGATAAGCTCCCCGGGCACCATTAACATCAGCGCCGGGCCCGTCACTATACAACTGCCTTCAGTATGCACAAGACATTGGCCCTGCTCGCCCTCATCGCTCAGCATTCGTGCTTGGAGCAACCCGCTCCAGAAATCAAGGTGGACTGCAAAATGCCGGCCGACCCGACCCCTGAACAGGTGCTGCTCTGCCGCGAGGCGTATGAAGAAGTGGACAGAGCGTTCGAAATGTGTTGCTTGCAACGGAGGAAATCGAACTTCTTTGACGATTGCCAGCGTTGTGTTACACGCAGTCCCGTCGAGGCGAATGCCACAAGCGAGTATGAATTAAGGACTTTAAATGGTTTCGGAAGAACTAAACATAACGGACATCTAATCCGAATAAATTGGGGATAATAATACTTAATATTTATTAGTGTTAAATTTTTTTTTTTGTAACAAAACCAATACTTGCAAATAAAAAGTTAAATGTCTTCAATATTATGTGTTTGTTCTTAGATGGACATGTAGTTTATAATACGTTTACCTAAATGTATATATAATCTATATAAAATATTATATATTATATATCATATATCTTTTTGAGATCAAAAAGATGTGCTACTTGCCCAGCCTAGCCAAAGCCTAAGGAGATTACAGAGGCGGGGCCTTTAAGGGCCACAGAAGTAGCCACGCGAGGCACCAAGATTTATACAGCAATTTGCCAAGTTGTATTGTAAAACTAATAAATTGTCGCCGCTAACTTGAATAATGTGTGAGAGGGTCTCTGTCTGCCTCGTGTGTCTGTAAGTGTGTGTGTGCGGCAAAGTATCTGTGAGAGGCAAAGTATCTGCTGCCGTCTGCCGTCGGAGGCGGCACAATTATTATCCTGCTTGGTTGGCTGGCTTTCCTGGCAGCCAAAAGAGCGGGCCGTGGCATAACTTTTAAATAAACTTTCATAATTTTGCATACTTGAGATAACAAATTGCATGTTGCAAGTCGTTTCCTCTTGCCGCAGCCGGGCTCCCTCTCAGCTCTCGGCTGTGTGCATTTGTTGTTTGGCTCGTAAGTTGTAAACTTTAAATTAGATTGTTTCTTGCCTCGATGTTTCTATTTGGACTTGGACTTGTCTGGAAGCTGCGTTCTATTTTTTGTGGCTCTCACAGCTTGATTGACCTCTGATCCCTGATAAGAGGGGAGACAAGCAAATCATAGTCTCCGCTACCATCTTGATTTATCTGCCACATGATCTGCTATTAAATGCTTCTCGAAATACTTTAATGAGTAATTAAACTGTAAATAAAACATTCTATTCAAGTATATACTGAGGTGTACAAATTGTTTCTTGGATATCTGTCATTAATTCGGGATATAATGCTATTACTAACATTATAAATTCCCCTTAACATTCATATTTTAAGGGGAAACAATTTAATTGTATTTATTTCGAATGTATTTTATAAATAACTTCTATGGAATGTTTACAGATAAAAATATTTGCATAGTCAGAGCTAATTTCCATTGAATTCGACAGCGGGTATGCTAC
The DNA here is from genome assembly GCA_008042485.1 of Drosophila mayri. Lineage (NCBI taxonomy): Eukaryota > Metazoa > Arthropoda > Insecta > Diptera > Drosophilidae > Drosophila > Drosophila mayri. The sequence continues at coordinate 11,054 of VNJN01006569.1, forward strand.
GTTGTGACACAGCTTTCCAAAAATAAATATTTCTGTTGTTTATTGCCTGCTCTCTAGGAGCTTACACTCTGTTGAGTCGAGTCTCCTTTTTATTTAAATTTAATTCCAACTGCAAAGAATCCCCAACCAGTGAGTGTGTTTGTGTGTTTGTTGTTGTGCGGTTGAAATGTAATTAAATTTAGCAAATATCAGTTTAAACACCAGCCGATTATATTAATTTCATATCATTGCACAAGCAGGGCCGGGGATTCAAAGCAATTAGCAAACAGTGGGTGGTCCATTAGTTACATACACCCGCAAACACAGGGGCGCCGCCTTGAGGCCGGACAAAAAGGCAATTAACAAAGATTTTGTGGCCAATAGTTGTCAACAGATTGTTTAATTTGCGCCGAGTGTGGCAGCAACAAAAACAGGCCAACAACAACGACACCAAATGACCAACTGACCAAACACACATGCTCCGACACGGACAATATAATGTCATATTTAACAAGACCAAAGCCCTGCACTATGTACAAGTGTGTGCTCTTTGGTGGAGGATAAGAGGTGGATTTTGTTAACCGAAAGCCACGCCTTACGCCCCTGGACAGCAGGTGCTGCCAAAGGAAGCTGCAAGGAAGGAAACCCCAGATGGAATCTCATGAAATTTAAAAGCAAATCTAAATATAACATATAACATATAAATATATATATGCAAATAAATTATATGAAATACGAAAAACCAGAATGCGTATAATATACGTACGTACTCCGATAATACCAGGAATTGCATCACCAACTTATAAATCTTGCAGAGCTTTAACACCAGCACTGGGACCCCTCAGTTTACATCTGCCTTCAGCATGAACAAGTTGCTGGTCCTGCTCGGCCTCATCGCCCTCAACGCCCGTTTATGTCCTGCGGAAACCATAAGTGCCACCTCAATCGAAATCATCGAGGCTTGCAGGGAAACGACCACGCTGATATCATGCCAGGTTGCGATTTGCCGCGCTGCGTACCAAGAGGTAGACAACCAGTTCCAAAAATGTTGCTTGGAATTGAGAAAGAATTGGGACATCTTCAGCAACTGCTCGTCCTGTGATCGACTTCCGCCAGCCCCTACGTCAACAGATTTTTATCGAAATTTAGGTGTCGGCGGTTTTTGCCAAAGGGGAACTCATCATGGCTGCAGAGAGCTAGCCTGGGCCAGAAAAAATTGTAAAAGTAAAAATAATAATATCCGTATTAAGAAATCTGTAATTAAATACAATTGAAACTAATAGAGTTCAAGATCTTGAATGTTTTGTGTTATTTCTAAAAAGAAAAATTGTGTTACTTGACTTTATAGTTCGCTGAGATAATACAAATAAATTCTTGTTAAAAGCATTCGTTTCTGGGAGTTGTTTTATTTACAATTTTAGAAACTAAGTAGTTTAACATAATTAAGTTAATTCAGTGTATTTAATTTTTATTTTATATTATATTTATTTTATATACATATATCCATAAAATTTCCACAATCCACCCAAGGTTATTAAACATTTAACATATGTATGTACTTAACATTTAAATAGTTTTCCCACATTTCATAATTATAAATATTATTATTTTTCCCTTTATTATAATATTCTTTATTTTTAAATGTATTTTCTGTTGCTATCAAATCATCATTAGTCAGCGATCACCGCCGAGAGCTTTGTTGGAGAGCCCCTTGGTTGACTGGCAGGAATTTCCGAATTGAGTGAATTGACCCTCGTCTTGGGTGACTCGATGGGAGTTTTGTTGTTCTTTTGCTACCCCCTCCCGAGGGGGAGAGCCACCCCTCCGCCCTTGCTGGTGAAAGTTCTGGGGCCAGAAAAACCCCAGTTAAAGTGCCCCTTCTATATTTTATTCAGCTCTCATGACCCATTGAAGTGCATGTTGGGGTCTCTACATTGAGAAGTTGGAATCGATATGTCGGCAAAAGAAGTTTATCATATATAAAGAAAATAATACAAAAAAAGGCAATAAAAATATCATGGAACATAATACATATACATAGGTTTAAATATAAAAAATAACACATATTTTTATTTGCTAAGGAAATACCGATTTTAGAATATTTTGGAAATTATATTAAGTGCTCTATTTTTGTCCTTTTTTATATATATTTCTATATACATATAGTGTGTCATCGCTATTGCCTGTTAAGTGTCAGGGGATGGCAACTGCCAAGACGGAGACATGCATAACTATATAGATATGGACAACGACCGTCAAGTTCGTTGCTGGTCTGTTTCAGTTTCGGTTTCAGCCTCGGCATATGTCTTAATTTTTGACCGAAGTTTGCAGTTTCCGCCGCCTGCCATCCACCACTTTCACCCCCATCGACGGGCCACTGCCGCTGCCAGTGCTGTTGTTGTTGTTGTTGCTTGGTGTTTGAAATAAACTTTAATGAGTTTTCTGCTTTTCAGCCACAAAAACCACTTAACCGGCACATATGCAAGCACAGGGGTTGCAAAACTGCCGGGGAAGCTGCAGAAACTTTAGCCGGCTCTCAACATTTTTGGCCAGCCAAGTTAACATTGCACATACACCGAGAAGGAGAGGGGGAGGCACATATTTTGGAGCTTAAAATATATGTATGTGTATTTACATATATGTTTACACCCAGCGAGGCAGAGGCAATGACCAGCGGCGGGCAGAGAAGTGGAAAAAAGTAAGGAATGTACATTTTTTGTTTTGGCCCAAAGGAAAAACATGTGGAAAATGGGGGAAAACCCACATTTATGGCCGGCAAATTTCCCGCTTAGTGCTAACCAATCAACTGTGGCAAGTCCCAGTTTTGGCATCGCCGGGCTTGGTTCCATTTTCCGAAAGTCAAAAGCAGCCAGGCCCTCTTTTCGTAAATTTAATTTCTCATGGCTAACGGACAACATGTCGTATGAGTAATGCATGCATTTCCAGGCCCGCCAGCCGTGACATTTTAAGCTTTCTGGTTTTTTTTTCTCGCTAACTCCCAGCCGGGATTCAAATGTCTCTTGGCTAATAAAGCGGTCATTCACTGTGGCAGTAGGAAAGGGGGCGTGGCCGGTGTTGTCAAAGTTTTATGAGCGGTCAAGCTCGCGCATTTCAAGCGTCTTTCGTTTAATTACATTTGCAGAACATTCAGCTGTGCTGATATACCCTGGAAGTCTGAGGGGTGTATAAGGTAGAAGGTTTTGCTTTACGTATTTACAGATAAGTACTATCACTATATTTTTTAATGATTAAATAAATAATTGAAAGGTGAAAAATATTATATTGGCAGGTTTTATGATCTTAAAGTGTTTTAAATAATTGGCAAATATTATGTATAGCTTTTATAGCTATATAATAATGCATGAATGAGGTATGTAAGGAAAAATAAATATTTTCAGACCATTAAGCTGAGTTAAAGTGTATTGGAAGTCCAACATATTGAATGTATTGTAGGTTTTTTGCATTTTTTCATCACCAGGTAGTAGACCTATCTGTTCGATTCCTAAGGACATTTTTTTCTGGCTGGTCAGTTTTATAACTCTGTCAATATGTTGGCCACTGGCTGCTCCGAAAAGTCACCCCTCCGCAGCAGGCCGAGTACGGACAGCTGACGGTGGCCACAGCCTCTCATCTCCTCTTCCTTATCCCTTCTTCTGTTTCCAGCTATCTCCTTCTGCCTGATTTTTGTTGCAGTGTTGGTCCTGCAATTACTTTGTGGCCAAAGCCAAAAACTAAATGTGGACGCGACGCAGCTGCCGTTAGCATAAAGTAATCAAAAAAGTTTTGCTTTATTGTGGGGCGGCACGGCACACTCATCATCATTATCATGGTCGTCATCATGGTCGTCATCGGAAGCTGCAGAAATGCTAGAATATCCTTATGACCTTATCCTTCTACCGTTGATATTTTTGGCTGCAGCCGGGGACAGCAACCTTGAGCCACATAAATGTCCGAATGCAATAAAAAATTGATAAGTTTTCCCCGATTTCTCTGGCTTTTGTCTTAGCTTCCTGCCTGGCTGCTAAACTTAATTGTACAGCGAGTGTGGCAGGAGCAGGGCGACGTATAGAGTGCTAAGACCAATTCCGTATTATTCGCACGTAATTCGATGAAATTTTAATAATCCAGCTACGAAGGTAATAAAGAACTTTTGGACATGTGGGGCTGAAGGCCGTTTCCTGTCTCACGTGTGCTACCCCGTAAATGGCCAGGGTATGCTATGGCAGAGCATATTTGGTACTTAGACTTTATCTAAAATACTTGTAGATTTAATTAGGTGTTTAGCAGTTTTCGGGACATCTTTTAATTCAAGATACAAATATATTATATTACAAAATTATATGTATATCCTTCATCGTATCCTTTCTGGAGGATTTTCCTCGCCGTCCGGGATAAACCCCATTCGACTTGTGTAAGCCACACTTGCTCAAGGGCTTGACACCTGAAGCAGACACACACACACACCTCCCACACCCCGCACACGCTGCACACCCAAACTATTGAACAAGTTGATTGGGCTTTTGACTTGATTTCGCATTGATTGCAATTGCAATTTTAGCTGGCAAGCTGGCAGGTTGGGGGGCGCGGGAAATTAATTAAAATTACTTACCGACTGGCAAACATTTCACTTGATTTCTCTATTATGTTGGGCGCCAATTAATTTGCTTAAATTTTCGTGCCAAACACAAAACACGAGCAATGCTAAAAATTTAATTAAAATTGAGCAAACAAACACCAGAAGCACCCACACTCACACATCAACATCAACATCAACAACGACCGGACGCGGACACACAGACGGCAGCTAGTTAGACGATTCAGGTTCTGATTCTGAATCAGTATCTGATTCTGGTTCGGTTCACTTTGTAGCCAGAAAGAACTCGCCTGTCCCTCTTGCCACTGACAAGTGCAGTGCAAACACATGACGCATACGCCGTGGCGGCCCAAAAAAGCGAATTTCATTTGTGGCAAATGGCAGCAAACTAAATTGCTCAAAAGAACCATCAACCCCAACAAGAACCATCACTCCCTGGCACTCGTACTCGTTTTGGCCAGAATCTCGGCACTCGACACCCCTCAGTTTTCCCCCGTATTTTCTCCGCTTTTCCGTCCATTTGTTTGGTCAGTCCATTTCCTTGGTCTTATTAAAAGTTGCTGGCATTCTTGTGTTTACCTAGCACAAATGTCAAATCAGATGGAAAAATGCGCACAAAATGCAGGCAGGATGGCAGCCAGGACTCGAGTAGGATTCTTAGAGCCTCGCCTGTTGGGTACTTGAGAAAAATCTAAAACGAACTGTTCAATTCGGAATCTTTATAGAATTTCTCCTGATTATAAAATCATTTTCCAATGGCATAATTATTAATTATATTTTTAAATAATTTAAATGGTAATCAAATCCTCTGAACTTACACATCCTTTACGATTTTTACTCATATATTTAAAAAGTTTTTTTCTTTAAGGTTTAATTCAGGTTAAAGCTCGAGCTTAGGTTACGGGGAAATCCTATAACTAACTTCAATTACCTTAAAATTTGATCTTTTGTTTTAAAACTCCCCTCCCTTCATTCCCTGCCAGCCCGTCAATAAAATCAACTCTTCAATGGTCCTTGCCGGCATTCCGTTACCCACTAACTGTGAGAGGATTCAACGAACTTGCTGGTCCAGGACCCCACTCCAAGCCACGTATGCTTGCCACGTGTTTCCAGTACCCCCTGTTCTAGCCTGGAATGTAAACACAGAACGTAAACAAATGTCCTGAAGCCGGCAAAAGGGAATCCCACCACGAGGTGAGGCCTTGCCTCGGATCCGGCTCTCGGTTCTGGCTCGTTGAACTTCGGCTGGTGTCCTGTCGGCCGGGCGAATGCCTTCGGCTGCGGACTCGGCCAAGGGACGCAGGCGCCGATGGCCAGTTTTGTAAACAGGAACTGCTCCACAGCCAACGGCAGTGCTGAAGGAGCCGAACCAAAGCCGAGACCACCTTCGGCTGGCGTTTGGCGGCCATTCGGTTGCGGATCCGAGGGCCAGGACTTCTGGCAGGACTCGAGTTTGTTGTGGCGTCTTCAGCCGCGCAACAGTTTTGTTTGAAGCGTCAACACGTGCGGTAGTCGTTCTGGTCCTGGTCCTGGTCCTGCTCCGGCTACTCTGGCCAGGATTCGAAGCCACCGCGTAGCGCGTTAAATCTATCGCCAAAAAGTGCACTTCAAGAACCCAAGAAATCAGAGACCACGTCTCGAGTGCTGTCAGAGAAATTCAGAAATTAATCAAAAGCAAGAATAATACTCAAGAAGAAATAGAAATTTATTAACGATTTTTGTTGTTTTTGTTGCGTGCCGCCATTAAACCAGAGAAAAGCCAAAGAACACGGCGAGTCGGGCGGCCAAATTAATCAAATTAAAAGGTAAAGCCAATGAAATTCCTCAAGCAACTAATGAGAGGCCACACAAACACACACAGGACATGGTATAAGGGATAAGGGAAATGGGATAGGGAAGACGGGGACTTGTGTCAAACAAATTGCAACCGCAAAGGCCCCCAAAATCAACGTAATTTGTGCTCGTTATAATCAAACAGGCAAAACAAACTCACAAGCTTTTCAGCGCTGCCTCGTAATTTTCATTAGCTTTATTTTCCCGCCCATTTTACGCCCAGATACGCCAATCTAAAAATAGAAATGAAAATCAAACGAGAAAACGCTTTTGAAACGGACACAAATCGTAGACAAAGCCAATCGTTTGTTGACTAATCGTCTCTCAATTGCATTTCAAATGTCAACTTCAAGTGCCGGAAACGGAAGTGCATTCAAACACACACGCCGAGCGCCAGCCAATTCTGCCGCCCTTTCTGAATGCCGTGGAAATTCCTGCTTTTGCCAATCGAAAGAATTTAAAATTTCTCCTTTTTACGAAGTCGGCATGATGTCAATTATTTTATTTGCAATTTTGTTATAAACTAATTGCATTTAATTTTTTAATAGTTTTCTGATCATGTTAGGTGCATATATTTAATGGTAAGACACGTTTTAAAAGGGTGTTCCAAAATAAATAAAAATCATTCTATTCAAGGAGTTTGTGGAAATTGTGTTTAAAAAATGGCTTAAAATATAAATAAATCATCTTGTGAGCTTGGAAAATCTAACACTTTTTTTGCCCTTCTTTTATTATTTTTCTTTCTTCTAAATCTAAAATTACCAGTGATTTTGGTGTAAAAACTTTAAAACTTAAAAAAAAATAGGTAATATTTTAGAACATAAAACTGCCTAAAATGTGGTCATGTGAAATAACAACAGTTCTTAATCCTAAATTCATAAAAGAAGTAATAAAAAATGTCTCTCAATATTCAAAATGTGATCTTTAAATGTTTTGCCAGTTCTACGTTTATTTTATTTAAATAAAAATATTAAAACAAAGCAACAATGCAAGTGGCTTATAAATTTCCCGGACAGTTTTCATTCTATAAAGCTTAGTTTCCAGTTTGCCATTCGAAACTAAAAAAAAAGTCTGCCATAACACATCGATTAGATCGAATTAAGCGCAATAAATGCGGCACTTGATGCCTAATTTAAAAATTATGAAATCCGTATGAGAGGCTTCAGACTGTGACTTTCAACTGCGACAGCCGTCAGCCGCTGGTATTCCGCTGATGATAATAACAATTAAAGTGGTTTAATTGAGGCGAATTAGCATGCACGCGGCAATTGTAATCAGCTCACGGGGGAGGAATGGCTGCAATGGTGTTCTTTTGTGCGAATATTTATGGCAAATATATTCCATCAAATTTTCATCAATCAAATGGCCAATTTTTGAGCAAACAATCGTCTCGTTTTCCCCATACACGGGCGGCGGCGGAAAATACAAAACACGGAAAAAATTGCACAAATATTTGCCAACAATTTCCCTGAACGGCATCGCCATCAACATCATCAGGCCGACGCCAGGCGCCGACAATAAAATCAAGCTGGCAATTTATTTGCCATTTTTTCCCCGTGTTTTCCTAGCCAAGCGCAATCCAAACAAAATTAATAAAAAGAATTTTCATAAAAATTTCGCGAACGGGAACGCACATGGAGAAGGATGGTTCTTCCGTTTTGCGACTTTTGTCTGATTTCAGTCGCAGTCGTTGCCAATCAAGTTGCATTCACCGACAGATTTTGCATTATGCAACCCTGAATCCTGGCTCCATTGTCCTGGCCTAAGCCTCTGAAAAAAAATGCTGCATTAGGATGTCCTTTCAATGAGATTTTTGGCTAAGTTGGATTGTCTATCCTAAGGGGAAAATTATAATGCGTAGGCGTTTGAGTCCTGAAAAGCATTTATAATGTACTTCATTTCCTTTCTAAGAAAATCATCTGGAAATCATTTTTCCGAACTCACCAATCACACAAAAATTTTAAATTTGATTTCTTTACAATTTAAAACTGACAGCATATTTTTTTAAGGGTTGTAATTAATTTAATACTTTTAAAAAATATTGAGAAAGGTTTTCAGGGGTTTGCACCCCTGTGAAATTAATTAAATATTTATGGAAAATATAAAGAAATTGTTGTGTTTTCGTTTAAGTAAAAATATAAATATAAATATATGTCAAATATCCTAACTTTGCTATAGAACTTTGGCCTGATATCCTTTAGGTTTTTATTAATGAAAATAAATTGAAATTATTAAAAAATCAATGTTAATATTATTTTAAAATAGGGAGAAAACTGCCAGCTAATGTTAATGATTGCTAATGCTAATTTTTGTCGAGAATATTGAAAATAGAAATTACATTTTATCGCAAAGCCACAAAAAGGGATTCAATGTAGTGCTTTATTTGTATATTACAAATATACACTTTAATGGACGTTGCACCTTTCTCCACACACATGCATACACACACATATATACAGATATATTTCCCCCATAAATTTTCCCACCCGCTCCCCTGACACTTTGTGCTCTTTTTGGCCATTTGCGTGTTCATGACGCAACATTTGCGGTTGTTTATGTTTTTGAGGTCGCATATCGTGGTTAGCCAATTGTTATGCGCATTTTGTTTAATTGCACACACACTCGGCACACACACGCACACCCCCGGTGATTGGAGCAACGCGTCGCTAGTTGTGTTGCGGTGACACCGGCGTCGTCATCGTCCGTTTAGGTGTTAATATTTCAATTAGCAGCCGTTTATGTTTACGTTGCGACCGGAATTGGCGCTCGCGCGTAATGCTCCACGCAACTGTTACGCCAAAAGTCGTAACGTAACGTTCCCCCATATATACATATATTCAGCTCAGGAATGTCCCGACTTTTACAGCCGATTACCACGGCCGGGCACTTAACGGGGCGCCGAGATTGCAGGGGCTGTGGAAAATCCGATGGAGCGCGCCAATGGCCGAAAAATAAGTTGGCCAAGCGAAGCCAGCAAATTAGTTTCACCAACTTGGCCGGAAAGTGAAGTTTTCTAGGGCTGCGCGCGAGAGCCAAAAAGTAATTAGTTGCGAAAATCTCAAAAAATTCACAGTAACGGGATTAGGTTGCATGATCCTGGGCCTTGCTTTGCACTAATAACTTAATCAGAAATTGCTCTAGATTTGAATTTTTGTAATATTTTATTTCATTTATTATTTCTCATTTGTTTTAGTCACCTTTCACCTTTCAGGGACTTTAAAACCTTTGTGATATCTCGTGGTAGATTTCAGAGTTTCTATCCATAAGATAAGTTTTAAATCATTACAAAATATGAAAGATACAACTTTTGTATGACTTCTTTTTACACAAATCAATTTTATTTTCCCAATTTCTAAGTTGTTTGAAGTAAGAACCAACATGTTTAGGCCAAAATATACAATTTACCAGCAACACTCTCCTCCTATTTGACCCAAACGAAGAGGCAGGCATTTCCCGTATGAATTTCGATCAGTTTGAGGCGTCCTGGCGAAACAGAGGTCTTCTGGTCGACTAATTTCCAGATAAATTGAACAAAATTGCGGGCAAACAAAGGAAAGCAACTCGTTCGAACCCTCAAGGAAATTGGTGTGGCATTCATGTGTTTGCATAACCATGGAAATGCATACACGCAGTGAACATATACAGGACATCTGTATGCATGTATATAGATTTTAAAAACATTTGCTTATCATTTTTATTATGAGTTGCAGAAAAACTTTTCAATAATGAATATGCAACAGTAAATGGCCGTCCGACTGGCCGCCGCATCTGTGTGCTTCTCGGTGCGTTTTTTTGAACATTTTAATATGCATGGCAGGGTCCGACACATTGCAAAAATGAAAAGAACAAAGGCCGGAGGGGGTGGGAAAAGCTGAACGGGCTGGTAAAGGAAAAACCGCCGGAGGCGTCGACGGCGGTGGCGGTGGCAAACGAAATAAATTTGTCAGCCATTGCAATATTCTTCGTCGCGGGCCGCAAATGAAACTGGAATGGAATGGAATGGCAGCCGGGGACCTGGGCCTGGACCTCGAACTGGGATCTGGTCAATAAATAAATACGCAAAAGTAAAACACACATACGCGAATTTATATGTCGAAATGCAACGCATACTCCTGCCGGGCTGAAATTGTGCATGAAAAATATGAAAAGACATTTTCGGTTAACGTCCGTACCGCCCCGCCCCGCCCCGGCTCACACCCCGTTTTACACCAGAGCCTTTTGCCAAACTGACAATAAATGTCATTTAGTTGTGGCTCCAGGACGAAGGTCCTGCAGCTGCTCAGCTGCATTGCAATGCCAATAAAATTTATTTAAAGCAAATTAAGAATCCAATGGCCTGCGAATGATTTGTGTGGCAGCAGGACTCAGTCCTTCGCCCTCCGGCTAATCGGGCCCAGGCTGATATCCCGCCGGAATTAAGTTCCATTTACAAGTTAAGCCCAATTGTCAGTTGGCCGAAATTAAATGAATTCAATAATTTAAGGCTTTCATCGGTTGTTTGCTTAATTGCGAATGGATAATTGAAATACAAATGAGGCAGCCTTTCCTCACAAGACAAATTCACACAGCACCAGGATCAAAATGAATCCCCAATTCACAAAAAATTAGCAATTTAAAGTCTTTATTATTTATGAAATAAATGCATGGCGCTTCAAATGTTTGCGTAAATGCTAGCACAGAATTTATACTCTCCTGGCGACTTATTAAAATTCAAATAAAATGTATGCCCGATGTGTAAACTGTGTGACAAATGCCTGAAATGCGAGATAAGGCTGCATTCAAATTGCATAATCCGCTCCATAGTTGGCCCCGGCTCCTGGCCCCGGCTCTGGGGTCCTTCGACGCTTCACTGTTTGAAAGTTAATTGAGAGAAGTGTAGTTTAATTTCTGGCCTACCGAAAGTGTCCTCAAAAGTTGGAAATGAATTTCAGTTAGTTATCGTCGCTGGAAAATCAACTGGAATGCAACTGGCTCTCTCTCTCTGTGTTTTTCTCTTTTGTAAAATATTTAATTTTAGGAAAATAATTTGAATAGGAACTCTGGGCAATTCATTTTTCAATTTATATGCCTTCGCATTCAATAATAAAAGTAAAACAAAATAATTCGGTAAAGGAGGAGTAGGAATTCTGTGAATTTATCGAGAAATGTTTGGGCTGAGAAAATGAAATCTCTAAAGTTTAATAAAATAGTTCATTATGTTTAAAGATCTCAATAAAAGGCTTTTCTTTAAATTAAGTGTGGTTTTCCTGGCTTGAAAATGAATTATGGATATTTTTGCATATATTTTCTAAAATAATTTAAGCTTCAGCATCTTGTTTAGTCTATATCTTTCTCTACTTTCTTATACATATATGTGTATATTACCCCTATAGTTTTTAGATTCTATTTTTCATCCATCAAGAATCGCCCTCGAATTCCAGTAGCTTCAGTGATGGCTTCATTAGCTTCGATCTGGCATTAACTTGGAGCCCAAATGCAAACATGTGAGCCGGGGGGGAATTTTCAATTACGCTCGTGACATGACATAAAACGTAAATTAAGGCAGGACGTGCAAGGGGTGGGGTGGGGAAAATTGGGAAAAATTGGGAAAGCGGGGCCTGTAACGCTTGATTTGCTCTGACATAAGTGCCGGCGACTGCTGGCCCCCATTGTTGCCCGGCTGGCTCCTTATTGTTACGCCTACAGCAGAGCCATCCTGGCATTCCTGGCGTTCCGGCATTCGGCATTCAACATTCAACATTCAACATTCGCCATTTGCTGCTCGAGGTTTTTCCAGCTCATTCCACCCCGCCCCCAATGCCGGAAAATGCGGGTACACGATGTGTTATGTGTGTTGGACAACAGCGACGAGTGCATGTTAAGTGCCTTATTATCCTGTTTATGTAACCGTGCAGTTTTGTCCAAGAGCAGGCATAGAGCTGGGGCACTGTCCCACTGTCCCACTGTCCGCCTGTCGGAAAAGCGAACGGAGAGCGGTCACATGTCCCGCTGCTGTTTGGGGGCCTCACCACTTTCATGTTTTATTCAGGCCTAGTTTACAAATTGTCGCAACGGGCTCTGGGACGTGGCCAGCACGAAGTGAAATGAATATTTTGAATACAAATAACTTCCAAGTGGACAACTTTGGACTTGGTCCGAGGAAAACGGCTCAATTTGCCGTGGAAAACTTGTTGCCCTTGCGCCTGGGCTTAGAACATTTCGAGTAAAATAGTTTTGGCCAAAAATAGATTGAAAGCTTCAAGCTTAATTAGTAAATACCTTGTGACTTTTACCACTAATTTAGTTTCTTATTCTATTTCCTTTTCCAGGACATTTCCTTGATCGATTGATCCATTTGCCATTCTAAACTTCGATTAGCAGCTGCTGTAAAGTTTTCCCTGATTAAGTTTGCTGACTTTTCCCCCATATTCCACCTGGCGAGTGCATTTATCATGATTTAGATCCAATGCAATCCGGACTCCGGCTCAGGCCACGGAAAGAACTCCTCCGCCGGCCAAGAGGGCAACTCCACTCTCCACTGGCTGGAGCACTTTAGTGCAGGCTAATTACAAAAAGTGAAAACACAATTCATTTTGCTTGTGGTTTATGCGTTTTCCTTGCCGCCCACTTTTCTTGTTCTGACTTGCCAGGGTTTTCCCCGCTTTTCCGCCGCTTTTCCCATTCCTCTGGCTGCGTTATAAAAATGTTTATGGCTGACGTTTGTTGCCATAAAAATGCGAAGTTGTCGGGGCTACCGTTGCGAATGCGATTACTTGACGACCAGAAAGGTCACTCAGCCGTGGCCATTGTGTTGTCCTGTTGTTGTTCCTGTTGTTGTGTTGCCGTGTCCTTGTTGGCACACCACACACCATCAGAGTCCATCTCCCCCTCCAGAACATGTGTGTGTGTGTGTGTGCGAGTATTCGCTCTGTATTTATGGCATTGTGTTTGTTAATAACATTTGCAGCGAGTGCATTCCATCTCTGACGTAATGCCCCCAAGGGCCTGACCCACCGCTTCGCATCCTTTATGGCTAATACAAGTGCTACCGCATACCCTGTAAGAGAGCGTCTTGAACTTATGATCTAAGTTGTTTCATAAAATCTAGAATTATTAAGGGGAAGCGGCAGAATAATTAGATCTCTTACTGATCTTGTAAATACCTTTAAAAAATATATCTTTGGGCTTCGAAAAAATGCTAAAACTTTATAAATTTCAATGCATTAAATAATGATGTATTTTTTTTGTAAATATTAACTAGGTATTTCCGAGTCCAGACAGACACCTGGCTGCCGCCTCTCCGCCTGGCCGCGTTGTCCTAATTAATTTAAGGCCCCTCACGCCGCCTCACAATCCTGGCAGCTCTCACTCACTCTACTCTTTTGGTTTCTTTGCAGCACTTGGCAGTGCAATTACGCAGAATGCCGTTCGCCTTTTAAGTTTCATACTATTCGCCCGATCGGACGAGTGGAAAAGCCTGGGAGCAGCCTGGAAGAGAGGCGCGGAAAAGCGCGGAAAAACGGACGTTAAGCAGGCGAGCTGCTGGTAGTCGGCGCTCGGTGGCATTCCCCCCTCTGACAGTGGCAGTAAGTTACGGGCCAAGTTTCACCGGATCCGGAGTCGGACTCGGAGTTGGAGTTGGAGTCGGTGTCGGAGTCAGAGACGGAGTCGCGTTGGCATAACTCAGAGCTGATGAAATATGGAGCTGCTGCAGGCCCTGTGCTGCACACTGCTCCTGCTCCTTACCCGGATGCAAGGTGAGTCCTGCGACGAGTGTCCTTTCCAGGACTATCGCTCTCTCTACCATTCTATCTTTCTCCTTTTACCAAATTAATATTTGCCCGCCCACCTGCACTGTTAGCGCCTGCTTTGATCTAGTCGCTAAAATTGAATAATTCGCCCCCGTCTCAGACCCTCAGGTGGCACAGGTTGAACTGGAGCCCGTCCGTCCCTTTGGGGTCAGTGTCAACCGTGTCAACGATATGCGATATGCAAATTTCCCCATCAACCTGACACGAGCTTGCATAACTTGCAACACTGCAAGTTGGGCAAACAACAAGTAGAGCGACATCAACATCAACATCAACATCAACATCAGCGGGGGCAATAACAACATCTAGCTGCTCACTGAGGGAAAAGCCAGGAGATCTTAAAGGGCTTTTTAGATTGCAGCTTTAGACCTGTTCCAGAGGTCATCTTAAGTGTTCTAAGGTCTTTGTTCTCAAGGTCCGCTTTTTACCCAATTTATTTATAGCAAATACATGGCCTATTCGGATAGTATTAGCCTCCTTCTCATTTTACCAATTTGATTCTCTAAATATGTAAATATGTTCCCCAGTGTATCACCTGCAGTCACGTTCCTCGACAAGTTTTCTGTGCATTCGCCCGCTGTCTTATCAATGCCACAGATCTGTCACCGTAAATTCCACATTAATTACAGGCGGTGCCACCAGCAGCACCACCACTAAATAGTAGCAACACCACTACCAGCACCACCCAAGCACATACATACCTCGAACCTCCTAGCTCAGATAATGAGCAACAGAATAAATAAATAAATTGCAGTCCCAGAAATTACCAGAAACGGATGCAAGCGGCCAAAAAGTTTGCACATTAATCGAGGCTACACTTAGTCCAACTTGCTGGCTGGAGGAAAATCGGCCATTTCCCAGGGCATCTTCATTTGCATGGCCAATGAAACTCAGATCGATAGATGCAAATGTAGCTAAAGTTTTTGCTCAAACAAAAAAAGAGATTTCATTTCAAATTTGATCAAATTTTTATATTAAGCAAACGCCGATTGAGCGTCAATTGCCAGTTAAAAATTAAACAATTTTGATATTTAAAGATGGCTTAAAATTCAAAATAGCGCAAAAGGTTTATGCAATTTTTATGGGTGAATATAGAAAACTGTACAGGAAAATTGTACAGGAATATATTTACAGCGTTTAGTTGAAAATTAAAAATTCCCTAAAATATTCTTTACACTCTACTCAAATTAAGATAACTAACTATTTTCTGGGATCAACAGTAGGCGGGGAATTCTATATCTTTAGTTCCGAATCATATCAGGTTCAGTCAAAACGTGTGCTCGACATCGACAACTACGAAAGCAGCTTCCAAAAATTATTTAAAAAATTGTTTTTCAAAGCCTTACAGTTTTTTGTTTTGTTACATTTTTTACGTTACCTTTTTATTTTGGCCCAAGAAATTGTTGCTGGAGTAATGGGTTTCGCATACAAAAGGGTTCGACGCGAGCCCAATCGCGAGGGTCTTTTCGTCCAAGACCAAGACCATCATTTGATGCAAGTCATTGGGGCTCTTCTTCGTCTTGTGGCGGAGATGCAGAAATTGATAGAATTACTTAATGTCTATATACAAGAATTGGAAGAATACATGGAGCTTCTGGAATTCGTAATGCAGTTAGGACCAGACGGTGAGGACACCGGGGATGGTCCTGACCAATACATCTAAAATAACTGAAGTAATGAGCCTCAATTAAAGAGTCTTTAGATGGCGAATTAATAAGTGCGTTTCTATGGGGCGATTTTGGAGTATATAGAAAGGTATGATATCGGTTTGGGAGTGTTTCAGGCATTGTCCCGATACTGAGTAGACTCTGCCATTGGGTAGACTCATAAAAGCTGCCACTGCTAAATATTTACTATCTATATAGGGACACAGCCACATATACCATATCGAGGCATATACTATATATGCTTGGCATTTTCTACATTATATAGACAAAAATATAGCCGGCGGCCGCAGGAAAATTCAGCGTTGAGCTGAGAACACGTCGGAAAAGGCACGAAAACTAGAAGAGGAAGAGCCGCACTGCATGGCCCCAAAAAAACTACAAAAAAAAAGAAGTAGAAAAAAAATAATAATAAAAAACATGGGAAATATATATATATATATGGGGGGAAAAACGAAAATATCACGAAGATGAGGAAGACGAAAAAAATGCAAAAAGGCAGGGAAAAGAAATGTTCATGCAATAAATTCACGTTGAAATTTTGCAATAGTTGCGTCTGCGAGTTGCAGCAGTAAACGCTCGAGGAGAAGTGGATAGAGTGGGTGAAGAGGTGAGGTGGAGGGGCTTGGGAAAATAAAGCAGGCAAGCGACCCACTCCCCACCCCGCCCCCCAGCCCCCAGCCCCGGAAAGTGCCCCTAAAAGAGCCCCCTGCAAAATCCAACCGAAAAAATCCCCTCACTTTGAGTGGTTCCTGCTGCTGCTTAATTTTGCAGCGCCTCCTGTGCTTAAGTAAACTTTTGCTGGCTGCAGAAAAGTGGGTGGGAAAAACTAGGGATTTTCCTCGACTGGCCAGCGATAAGCAGGCCGTTCTCCCCCTCTGACTCTCTGGCTCTGTCCCCCTCAGCACAATTTTTGTTTGCCCCATTCGATTAAACTAAACATAAATTTCATGGACGATAAATCAGCCGTGAGCGTTGGGACAGTTGCACCTGCAGCTTGCAGCTTGCACCTGACCTGGCAGCACCCGGCTTTCCGCCTTCCCCACCCCCGGCACGTGTGGGAAATCAAAAGAGTGCAGCCGGACAGCGTAAAGAGGAGTAACAGGGTGCTCTTGCCGGGCCTAATAAATTAATTCACGCTCAGCGAAATGGCTTAAGTAATTTCCTTCGCCCACGTCCTTCCCAACCTCCACCGCCCCCTGCTCCACGCCACCGCCTTAAAAATCGAATAGCAAACGCGAAATTGAAGGAACAATTTTGGAAATGATTTTTGGCTGGGTCGCGCAGCTGCCGTTCGTGTCGGAAATAAACAAAAATTCCATCGTTTGCAGCGAAATTTAGAGTCAGAGTTCAGTGCCCTACAGTGCCTTACATGAGTGTAAGGTGAAGGGGGAGATCATGAGAACTACTTAGGAACCTCTAAGCTGGAAATAGCACTCATAAGTTTTTAACTGGTTTCTTTTTTTGCTCTTTTTTTAAGTAGATTTTAGAGGAACTTTGAACCCTAAGAAATAAGATTTCTTGATCTCATGAGGTGTTTTTACTCATGGTCACAGCGATATCATTATATTGTTATAATTAATTTAATTTTAATTAATTAATTTCCCTTTTGCTTTATAAAACTCTTCATCTCAAATACTCGAAATATATTATTTAATTTTAAAATAATTTAAAGACCATCTATCTAGTCTTTTATAAGCCGATCGTTTGATCTCACTTAAAGCAGCCAAAGAGCTTTTATTCCAAGATTCCGGAAAGTTATGACACTGGCTGCTTGCGCTTAAAAAATAACTCTATAAAAATAGTTGATTCTTTTAGAGCAGCTTACCTGCGCTTTGGTGTATTTTTATTTAATTTTTGTTGCCTCTCGACTGGCCCACCAGTCGGCTACGTAATGTGGCACGTAGCTATCAGTGCGAGAAGGGGGTAAATTGGATCTTCTGGCTGATAGAAGTGATGGAGGAGTAGGGGAGAGTGGTATTTGCTCCTGTGCAATGGCCAACAGTAGCAGCAATAACAACAACAACTACAGCAAGGTGAAGAACACGGAAGCTTCGCCATTTTCCCCGGCTGTCTGTGCCTGTGCCTCTGCCTGTCTCAGTCTCTGTGTGTGTGTTAATGCTAAATTAAGTTGCTGCACGTCGGAGCATATATGTATGTATGTATTGTATGTGTGTGTGTGTGTTTTGGGGAAAATAGAAAATTTGGGGGGAGGTGGCAGTCGGGGCGGCGGCAGGCTGTAATCCCGAAAACATTAAACTGGCCGCGTCAGGACATTGATTTTCGCTTTTGCCCAATATTTAGTCAGCTTCTGCTCCTTATCTATGTATGGTAAGCTGCTACCGGATATATACATACATACATACATACATATATATATCCACATATATATGTATGTACATATGTACATACATGTCATTTTTCCTCTCCACTCGTTTGGTGGTGCTTTTGTGCAAATGAAAATTCAATTTGAAATGGAAATTATACTTTTTCTTTAGTTATTTTCGCATTGTTGTTGCTTGTTTGTTATTCCCAGCCAGTTTTTGTTCTTGTTGCTTGGCCTTAGTTGAGATTTTCCTTCTATATATGTGTATGTATGGAAAATCGCTTCGATTGTGAGCTTGGGCAGCCTTCAAAAAATACCAGATGGAAATATGATTGCCAAACTGTGCACAGAATGGCAGAACTACACTTCGAATGAGGTTTTAAAATCAGTTTTCCCAGAAAATATTGTTAAGAATTTTTAAACTAGCAACTAAACCTTTTTAATAGCTGATAAAAAAATATTATAAATTACATTTTGGTTTCGAAATCTTCTTTAATTTTCCCCGAAAGTTTTCACCTGCAATTCGAAGACCCAAATTTATTGTCCTCTCTACGAGGCAGCAATTGAATTGTTGGCCAGCATTTTCAGCCTCGTCCTCGGCTTTATGGTTTATTCATTGAGTTAATCAGCGAGTGAGTGAGAGCTGCCCGACCCGAGTGGGCGGTGACTTCTCATGCATGGCCAATAATCCTCGAATGGAGACATAAAACAATGGCCCAGGACGAGGAGCATAACATAATTTCCAGCACTTAACCATGGCCAACTGCTGGATGCTGCAGCAGCCCCTTTTGTCCTCTCATCCGGTTTTTGGCCTCGGCGGGTCATGCATTTTTCCGCTTCGCTTGTTTTCAAACTGATTTCAATCTGTTTCTGCTGTCTTTCGATCTTCCTTCCTTCCTTCCTTCCGAAGCTCCCCCTTGTCCCCTCTGGCCCCTTTGGCCTTTTCGCCTTTCATTGTTTCATTGTTGCCAAAAGTCGTGGCCGTTGTTGCTGTTGTGCTGGTCATCATCATCAGCCTCATCGTTGGCATTTTGCTTTCAATTTGTGGCCAGAATTGAAAGAGAAAACAACCCTTCAGAAGACGAGTCCTGTCCCGTCCCCAAAACGCTTTAGTTGCCACGCCTCGCCTCGCTAATGAAAAGCCACCATCTAAGAGATGATTTTACACTTTTATTTCTCAGAAGAAAGTGTACAAAAAAATATGAAATATGAAAAGTTTTCGGTTTATTTTGTAATGGAAAAATATACAAGCTTAGAGGTTAAATCTTGGTCATTAATTAATTTTTTTTAAACTTCCTTATTATATATTTCTTATTATTTGACAGTTTGAATATTGATACTTAAAATTTAATTATTTATTAGTAAAAATATATATTATTGCTAGGAATATATACTCCAGTATATGTAATTCATCTTGTAGGTTCTTCTAGTTCTTTTTCTTTTTAGACTCAACCCCAAAAAGCTTCTTCATTTGCTGCTATTTTTCTCTGTTTCCTTTTTTTGGTTTGAACAATGAAAATTAGCAGGAGAAATAATCAAGTGCAGTTTTAATTTGCACAATGCCCCGCCAGCTCCGTCGACTGCCAACCAATTTTCCTGCTCCTTCTCCTCCTTTTTTGATCCTTATTGCCCCTCTACGCCTCTAAACCGTCATTTGGCTGAAACAAAGGATTCGCAGAGACAAAGGCTCGCCAGGACGCTTCTTTCTTTCTTTCTTTCTTCCCTTGGCTCTTTTTATTGTTGTTTTCTTTTCTTTTTTTTGCACAATTTTCCCTAGATTTTTTTTTGTGTCTCTGTTTTGGGTCCAGTGCGGTCACAAATAATTGGCCCGATGCCGCTTTGACGTTTAAATTTTATTGAATGGCAGCTGCAATTGGCAGTTGGCAGTTTGCTGGCCCCGAGTCCTCCAGTCCACCAGTTCTCAGTTTCCAGTTGAGTTCTAAGCTCTCGCTTAATTGTTCCCAATGGCTGGAACAATGGCACGGCAACAATGGCCGCCGGAAGCGGAAATGGAGAGAGGGGTGCATAATTCTTTTACGCCTCATCGATGCGAGCGGCCGAGAAGGGTAGCGAGTGCGAGCAGTGAGCGTACAAAAACTTGGCTAATAAATGATCCCAGCCAAACATTATAACACTAGCAAACAGCACAAATAATATTGAACAGGAAATGAAAAGGTACATATTTTGAAATGAATGTATTAAATTTATAATATTTTAAATATTTTAAAAAATAGAATTAATAAATAAAAATTACATAGAAGCCAAAATGATATTAAATGTTTTTTTTTATGCCAGAGTAAACTATATTAAACTCCTAATCTAAATTTTAAATTTTAATTTCCATTCTAGATCGCAGTTAGTTTTAGTTCCCAAAAATATCTACCATTTTTCAATAGACTTCTAATTTTTGCTGACTAGTGTAATTTTGCCAAACTGCCAAAGAGCCACACATGTGCATTATTTTCGCCTCATTTGCCCTCTGCCTTCGGCTTTGGGGCTAATTTGCCTTTTAAAGTGCGACAGCATTTTACGCTTAATTTGGCATTGATAACATTTCGCCCAAGACACCTGTTGTGTCTGTGTAAGCGTGTGAGTGTGGATATAGGCTTGGTTTTATGTGTGAGTCGCAGGTACATCCATATAGACTATGTGTATATGTGACCCTAAAAGCGGCCTACACATTTTTCAACTCACAGCCGAGCACACAAAAGCATTTTAGACGCAACAAGAACAACGCACAGGAGCAGCAACAATCATAACAATAAGCATAACAAAATGCGAGAAACCGTCTGAAGTGGCTCCCCTGTACAGTAACCCCTCGTCAGGTGATGTTCACAAATAACAAGCTTGAGGACGGGGCACAGTGGAAGCGAAAAGCAGATAAGTTAAATGAAATATTATTTACAATGTATATATTTGAATTAATTAGTAAAAAAGGCAGTACAAAATAGCATACATTGAATTAATAATAATATATAATACTAATAGTAAGTAATTAAATTAAGATATGGAAAATAATCAATTTGTTAATATAGCTTTGGGAAATTTCAAAAAAAAGAAATGCGAACCCAGCTTCTTTAGGCTGTCGTCACCCGCACGGGATTTTCCCGGGGGAAATGGCCGCCTAGGTGACGGCAAATTGATGCTGTTATTGTCAACGGGCGTACTCGTCTCCATCGTCCTGCGTCCTTTACGGAATTTCCACCTCCCCAATGGCCGTGTCATGTCAGGCGGCCATAATCATTGACATTCATACATAATGGACTCATTGATATTCGCTGGCAACAACAAAAGGTCAAGTGGTTCGGAGCCACCCCCTGCGAGACTGTCTCCACCCCCACCCCTGACACCCCCCCCCTGCCTTTATTGTTGTTCTCTTGTTGGGGTCATAACCGTAATTGCCAACAAAACGAGTGATTAACCTGACAATACGCTCGCACGCACACATGCCGGTATGCACTGGACACGGTGCCACGCCCACCTTTCGCCCTTTGACCTTGCCCATGGGCGAAGCTCCCATGCCAATGGAAAACCCTCCCCGGGGAGCCGCCCTTTGCTCTCCGAACTAAATGCACTTGCATCCCATGTTTGTGTGTGTTGTGCGTAGCAGAGATGGTTGCGTGTTGGGTTCCGAAAAATTAATATTTAATATTAATATTTAATGTTGAAATAATTAAAGTACAGATTTGGGAAAGGAACAATTAAATGAACTAAAAAAAAAAAACAATAATACATTAATTGATTAAGCTACAATTTATTAATAGTAATCAAAACTTTAAGAGCCCATCGAAGTTCTACATATATATAAATAATATAAGTTAATATAATTTATTTGACTAACATACATACCGATTTTATATTATCTTCTAATGAATATATATATTTTTATAAATATAGTCCCTGACTAACTCTGTTTCGTGCTTCTTTTACATTCATGTAATCAGAAATGTTAACCATAAATCCTTTCCTGCCATCCTATTTTATATATGTATACGCCATAAATAAAAACCAAATTCGAATAATAAACTAAATGTTTAATTAGGCAAAGGCAACAATTCGAACACGCGCACACCTCTAGTGTGTAGTGTGCAACGGAATGACTTTGACATGGCACAATGGCACACAATGGGAAAAGCTGGTGGAAATGCTGAAGGAAAAGCGGGTGCTTGGCAGGTCAGCAAGTCGAGGGGACAAAATTTCACCCCGAGAGAGGGAGTCAGCCATGAAGTAAGCATTTAAACCGAGCATTAAATAAAAGTGCCGTCCATAAAAATAACCCACAGAGAGGACTTTCGGGGAAAATTAGTTGACAAAATCCAGGAACTTTAAGAGAATTTAGGTTTACTGCAATACTTTGATGTTAAAGTTAATTAGTTAGGGTTCTTTGGCTTAATTTAAATAAAATCCAGATTGAATTAGCTCTTAAGCAACAAATAGTTAACAAATAAATTAAGAATTTCTTTTAAGCACCCAATACGGGCTTAAAAATTGATCCAAATTTCCAGAATTTTCCACATCTAAAACCTTTAAAGTTTCCCCTTATTTATGGTTGGTCTGAAAAATTTATGCACCTGGCCAGTTGAATTTGAATTTCGTATTTTCGCCCATGCTCCTGCTCCTGCTGCTGCTCATGCAGTTTTATCTCAACTTGATGGCTGTTGCTTCTGCCTCTCATTTCCATTTCCATTTTCATTTTCTGGCCAATTACGATTTGTTAGGGCCATAATTTATGCAGCATTATGCTGCATTATTAACCGACTCAATTATTGAGTGAGGCGGCTGCAGTCGCAGTCGACATGGCATGGCGATGCATTGCTGGCCATTAATTATTCGTTGTGTGTGTCTGTGTGTGAAAACAAAAACGATTTGCGCCTTAATTGCCGGCTGAGTTTCACTCGCTTTTCCTCACCTGTCAGCGCCCCCTGCTTGTTCTTCTTTTTTCTGTCCCCCCCTTTTCCTTCCTTTCCAGCTCCATTTCAAACGTCCGTGAGGCGAGCAAGCAAATCACTCAAAATGGCTTAGAGCCAAGGCCCGCTCGCTTTGATTTCCCGACCCAACGAATTATTGAGGAGGCAAGTCTGCAAAATCTTGTCCTGAGATTGGCAGGCGATTGAAAGAAGCCCGACAGCCCTCACAGAAGAGCAGGGAAAACTTAGTTTTTCTCTCTATCCGCCGGTTGCCCCCAGTGGCCAGAAGAGTTGGTGGGAAAACTATTTCTAAAATGTTTAAAGTGGTGGCTTTCTTTTTCTGTTTTTGGTTACTAAGGCTTTAAGTTGGGCCGCAGTACATGAAAGAGTTTTTAATAATTTACCAGCAAAGTTTATGAACTTTTCCATTAGAATTGTTAGTTCATTGAAGTGAGTAATTGGCTGGGAAAAATGCTTGTGGCTTGATTATTAATTATTATTTATCTAAGATTAAATAATATATATTTTAAATGGTTTTTTATTTAAATTCTTCGACTATGGTATTTGTATTTATTTTGTTAAATATTCCGCTTCCTTTAAGGCATTTTAAAGGTCACACTTTCAAATACTTTACTTCTCTGGACATTTACTACCTTTATTATTTAATTAAAATACATTTTCCTTTAGCATTTCCTTTGAACTTCACTCGGCAATGATCTTTATTACAACTTTTCTGGTTAAAAAGTTTTGCCATATAATTTATATATTTTTGTGGCCTCGCTTTTTTTTGCTTATTTTTTGTTTGGTCGTAAACCTGCTTATCAAAGGCTTATCTTTGTGTTTCCTCTATTTTTCATTGGATTCCTTGAAATTAATTTCCCCAGGGCAAGCATAAACGAAGCCAAAATGCAAATGAAATTCGTTTATTTAATTTGGCTACCTAGTTCCCCCCTCTCGGCCGCGCTTCCTCTCTCCTCCTTGTGGCCATGCAACATTCACACTGTTGCAGGTGCAGCGGCATGCGTGACGAGAGCAGGAGTCAAAGTTGTGCCCTTTTCCCATTTTCCCCGTTTTCCCAGAGCCAGAGCCCCCTTCGGCTGCACGTGCAACTTTGTGGCTTTTCAACGCCTTGGACCTCTGAAATTTGCCCACTTCCCGTCTTCCCGTCTTACCATTTCCCACTTTCCACTTGCCATTTTCCGAGTGCCTCTATGTGTGTGTGTGTGTGTGTCTTTGAGGCAGTTAGAAGCTAAATTAAAATTACAACTTTCTGACTGCACGTTGACGATGTTGCAATGTTTGCGTGTGCCCCCAAAAAGACAGATGGACTGAAAAGAAAAAAATATCGAAGATGGAAGAACCTTTACTTTAATAAAAAGTCATTCTCTACATAACTACGTATATATTAATGCTAGTAAAAACACCTTTTATAAATAATAATATAAATAAAATCCTTTAAGGTGAATTTAGTTTTTCAATATTGTTTATTTTAAATGCTGGATATTATAATGTGTCCTGCTTATGTTCTTAAATGAATATTATATAAACATGATTTAATTTAGATTATTTACAGCATATGCTGGACAGCTGAAATATATGGAAATAATATATGTATACATAGGATACATTCAGGAATCTTTTCCTTAGGTACATTCCAATATACCCTCCTCCGAAGGCAGAGCATGAAGAAAAGACTGCCTAATAAAATTGGCCCAAGTACGTTTTGTAAAAATGCCAAAAATTTGCTTGAGAAAATTTTCAACTTCCGGCACGAACCAGCCGGTATGTGTGTGTAGATGTAGTGTATGTTGTGTGTGTTTGTATAGTGCAGCAATTGCCCCGTGTTTGTTTTTGGTAAGATTCGCATGCAAAACATGTGTAAAATTGAAGCATCGACTGGGCGAAAGGCCCTTTCCGCACCGTCTTTTCCGCCCTGTTTCCACAAATGCCCTTACCCCAACCGTCGCCGTTTTCTTTCGGCCCGTGGACGTGCCAACGTCATCGTCATTGGCCACTTTGGTCGAGTCCTGGCCAGGCCAAAAGATATGCCTGGCTGGGCAAATTTAATAGCATTGCGATTTGATTTCCAAGTGTCTCTGATTCCTATTCCTCTGATTCAGATTCCGATACTGACTCCGATTCTGCTAACCGGGCTATAAATGTGGATAAAAAGTGATGACAACCGAGTGGTCCCCAGGCAAAAAACAGAAACGGAGGCCAAGATATCCCCAGGCAGAAAACACTTGCAAAGGAAACAAACTGCATTAGGGATAATTTACATACTTGTCGGCGGTGATTCGAATTTATTAGAAGGGTAGAATAATAAATATAAAAGCTTCCTTAAGAAAATAGTTGAGATTTTAGCTGACTTTAAAAATTTAAAACAAATTAAAGCCATTTAAAGTTTAAATTGTAAGCAATTCATGAGATACATGAGGCATACATATGTATCCAGGCCAAACACTCGTTTTTTTTTTGTTGGTTTGCAAAATAAATAAGCAACAAGGTCGTGGCGGCAGCCCCACCCACCCACAGAGTGCCCACTAACACAATCACAGTCACAGCACACCTTGTGGAGTTTGGCAAAAAATTGGCATAATTTCCTTTGGCTTGGTAACAAATCAAGAGCATTCAAGGTGCTTTAGCCACATTAGCGCCACCTGTGTGCGTTTAGAGGAACTAGCGGGCCACATTTTCCACATTTCCCGGCTTTTCACCCAGCAGCAAGTAATGTAATTTTCAGTGGGGCAGGCTGAAAAATCAGCAGACATCGATTTCTTGGGACCAAACGAAACGAAATGAAACTGAAACGAAAATAAATGCCAATGCCTCATTTATCATGGCCAGCCACACACACATGCAACGGCACTGATAGAAATTTGATAGGTGTTATTAATAAAATATTTAAATAAATAAAGAAATAAAGCAAAAGAGTAGAAATGAGTGTTTGCCTCATAAAAATCATTCATTTATAAAGTATTTAAGGCTCTTCTTATTTTGAATTCAAATTTAACAACTTTATGTTACTTCTTTGATATTTATTGTTATTTATTATATTTAATTTTAAAATAAGGAAATAGCCATTTAGAATTGTACACTGTAATCTCATTAAATAACTTAATAAAGCCCTCTGAAAAATATTTCATTTTAATTAATGTAGTTTGTTTCTTTCAAAATTAAATATTTAAATATATTAAATATATCAAAAATGGTATATAATTATATATATAGCTCTTAATTTTCCCAGTGCAGACACTTTCTGGCTCACACACACTGGCCCAGTTGGCCCCTTTAGGCCCTTAAACGTGGTAGCATACTTTCGAACGCTTGCCGCAGGAGAAACCTCGGAGAAAAATGTGCCACGCGGCTAATGAAGAATGTGTGTTCTTCGACAGCGCTGCGGGAAACTTTGCACCACCCAAGCAGCCCAACCACCCCAGCCACCCCAACCACAAGGGCTTCCCTATCCTTAGCCAACCCTTCTCAGACCTTCTGCCTCTCGTAATGATGATTTCAAAAGAATTGCAAATGTTTGGCCAACATTTTGCGGGTGTTCCGCCACCCGCTGCGAGAGATATTCAAGGTTTTTCCCCATTTTCCCACCCACTCGACCACATTCGTTTTTGTGGGGGGGTGGCGGGCTTAAATGCATTATGAGTGGGACCCCAAGGTGAAAGGGAAATCCGATTGCAGGGCTAAGTGAAAATTCATATGGAGACATTAGCTCAAATCGAAGCGAGTGCATGCGAATGTGGAGTTGGAGTGTAAAGCACAGAAAGTGAATAATGATTCCCTCAAATATACATCCTTGAATCGGGCGAATGAGATTCGCTGCCAACATATCCAAAAGTGAGTTCTTCGAGCTCTATTTTCCTTAGAAAGGCGAGTCTCTAATGAATACAAATGAATACATTCAACTTGAACCCTGCAGCGGTCGAGTCGGCCTGCTGCTCGCTTAAGAGTCTCCAGAGTTCTCAGGAAATCAGGAACCAAGAAGGAGTGGCTGTGAAAAGTCACAGCCGGAGGATATCAGATTATAGGATGCCCTAGGAAAATACACTTAAGGATATTACTTCATTACTTTAGTAACATTTTTAAATTTACATCTCCTCAGTTTCTAAGATTTCCCTTACTAGATTCAAAAATTTTCCAATACTTTCCATCCTCTGGCGATCCTTAAACACCCATTTTCTATGAGCTGCTACCCTGTACGACAAATTCCAAGCCGCAACACGCTCAATGCCCATTTTAAATGGATGCAGCCGAAAAGTGAACAGCAATTGGCAGGAGCTACACAGCCAGGAGAGCCTGGATTCAGAAAAAATAAAAAAAAAACGGAGGAGAAAGGGCCCAGGATGCGGGAAGCTGGCTGAAGGGGACAAGGCAGAAGGAGCGGAAGAAGTGCAGCCAGTGAAAGTAGCAATTCGAGGCAACAATGGGTGGCAAAATCGGGAAGAGGAGCAGAAAGAGGAGCAGGAGGAGCAGAAACTGAGGCAGGATGAGAAGGACTCGGAGCCGGAGGAGCGTGCTTAAAGTTTGTGCACCCATTTCCACTTAGACTAATTAACTGCGCCGTCACTTGGCTGCTGCTTCTCCTGCTCCTGCTCCTGCTGGGTAGCCCGTCCATCCGTCCGCTTTCCGTTGGTCCTTTGGCCTGTCCTGTCCGCTGACTTCATATCGCCAACAAGCCACAGTGTCCCTGGTGGAAAATGTTGCAAAAATTCCAGCTTAGCCTGCCGTTCAGTTTCAAGTCTCCTGGAGAATTATAAATAAATATTAAAAGTATTTTAAGGGTTTATCTCTCAATTTGATAAATGTATATTTAAAGTGCCTAAAACCATTTTCTCGATACTTTATCGTCTTAAAAGAAATCTGAAAAACTCAATGGCAAATTACCGAATCTCTACCGTAGCTGCAAGCCGAACCGGGACACTGGCCACTCTCTCCACACCTCCTGCCTGCCAACAGGACACTCTGCGCCCCGTTGATGTTGCGGTCATCCGGTCACTCAGCGGTGCAGCTGCAAGTGAAGCCGGAGACAGTCGAGCAACATCATTAAAACTCTTCAGCCGAAGGCTGGGCTATGGCTGTGGGTGGCTGGGGAAAATGACACCAGAAACGGGCTCGCTTAACTTTTCACTGTTTGCTCCTTTGCTGGCCATTTGGCAGCAGCAATTTGAGTGGCTCCCCCTTTCTGTTAGGCCCTCCCCCCCCCTATGCCCTGGTTAGACACCTGACAGGACGATTGGTTCGGGAGTAACTGCTATGTTATATCCACAGATCCACAGAGCACATTCATGGATGCAGGCGCGCCAAAGTATACAACCTTCATTTTCGCCCGGAGATTTTCCATTGTGGCAGGTTTTCCATTCCGCCGCCCGCCGTGTGGTTGTGTCGGTGTCTTGTGCAACCCAAATGAGTAGGATGTGTAAAAGGCAACTTGACAATAATGAGTGCAACAGCAGCAGCAGCAGCAGCAGCAACAACTTGCCAAAGTTTAAGTGCAAATCCCGCCCCAAAAAGGTGGGCTAACGGCGGCGAATGCCAAGTTGCTACTCTCGGAAGCAAACAAGTAATGTCAGTCAGTTTTTCAGCCATGTTTTGGCACTGAAAAAAAAAAAATATATATATATATAAAAGAGTATTTGAAAAGCTACAAATATTTTATTTGATTCAAAAGATATACATAAATTGTGAGAAAAGGGATCTTAAATAAAACCTAGGGGTCCTTATTTGAATAATATGTTAGTTTTCGGTTCAAAAAACATATCTAATTTTTAATTTCCTAATTAGTTCCTTTCGAGATCCTCTCTCCAAATTTTCTCTCTAGCCAAAGGCAACAAATCGTTGTCAGTGGAAAATGTACGCTTAATCCTGACATTTCTCTTTCTCTCTGACTGCCACCGTTTCTCTCTTAGAGAAAAACTTTTGCTAATATTTAAGTGCTGCTTTCTCTGCAGCCTCTCAGCTTTTCTTCGTTTGAAGTGAGTTTTCTTCTGCCGTTGCTTTTCGGGAAATTTCCTTTGTTTATGTTGTGGGTTTGGCGAGCGAATTGGAAGGGCAAAGGCGAAGCGATCACCGTCGAGGACTAAGCCTTACCACCTGTTGCCTAATGCAGGACTCATCCTGCGTCCCCGCTTTCTCTCAGTTTCGTCCAGGAAATTTCTTCATCGGCTTTCGCCACACAAGCACCTAGGAAGCCCGAGCTCACAAAAAATGCAAAGCCAAAGTGACTGCGGTTCCTCTCTGTCTCTCTCTCCCTCTCTCGGGTGGCCTTTCATCCTTTTTCCAGGAGCAAACTTGGTGGCAGGGGGGGTGGACGGAAAATGGTTGCCAGGTGAAGGTAACGTTACAAAATGCATGTGCCAGCTGAGTGCATGAAGAGCTCAGTTGTGCCGCCAATACTCTATGGGGGGCAAACTCAGAGAGGTCTGTAAACAGGCAAAAATGATTTTAAATAAAGTCACAAGACATGCTTTAGGGTCTGTTTTTTTATTTTATAATTATTTTATTTTTATTTATTTTATAATTAAATTTTAGTACTAGTATTTAGAAAGAGTAATGCCTTATTCACCTCCCGAAATGTATGCTCGGTTTTGTTTCGTGTTTTTGGTTATTGTTACCATTGCCGTTGTCGTCGCTGCTGACTCCCTGACTTCCTGACGCGCCTATTGACAGTTAGACTAGTGACAAAAGCAAACAAAAAATAGCAACAAAAAAACAAGAAAACAGGCATTGCAACGGGCAACGAAATGAGCTCACAAAGTTTTCGACTTTTTTGTGCTGGCTTCTCCTTCGTTTTGTTTCAAGTCTTGTTTTTGTTTTTTTGTTTTTTGACAGGTGTTTTGCGTGCCATTTGTTACCGACGCAAACACAAGGCACACTCACCCACTGGCACACACTCGGGTGTATGTGTCACTTGGGAGTGAAAAAAGGGATCTGAAAGAAGGAAAAATCAAAGAAAAAACAGGCAGTCGAGCTCGGATTTCCAGCTGAAATTTTCCACTCTGGGGTACTCAATACAGTTGGCTTTGTAAGCTTCTGATCCATAATATCTATATAAAGAAATCAATGATAGGAAGACCTTGTTCATAGCGTTGGAAAGTCTCTACTAAAGTTGTTATCACCTCTCAAAGGGTATTAACTTTTCTATAAGTTTGACAGCTTTATCTGTTTTATAACTTTTTGGTCTTTAAACTGTTGAGGTAAATTTTAAACTAAACATATTTATTAAACAATTTAAGTATATTTATATTATGAAATATATTTAATGTATTTTTGTTCATTTATTTACAATTTTAATTATAAAATTAAAACCATTTCATATACTTATGTAAATTTTATAATATTACTCATACTTTATATTATTAGTATACATTTTCCTTTGTCCAGTTTCAGTTACAATTTTCCTCTTTAAAAGAAAACCCACTCACATTTCTTGATTTTCCCCCATCGAAGCCCTTTTAATGTGTGTAGAAAACCGGCCTCTATGGCATCGGATTGATGGCTGATTATGGCCAAACCCCAAATACCCTTCCGCTGTGTCCTCTCCTGCTTCTGCTCCTACTCCTGATCCTGCTCCTGCTCCTGCTCCTTTGCTTTTTTCATTGTGCAAATGCACTTAAAGCGCAAATGGAAATCGACAAAGCAAAAAGCAGAGGAACGACAGTGGAAAACGGGAAATGGTGGGTGGGTGGGGGGTGTAGAGGAGAGTGGAGGCCACGTTGACTGGCCGCATAAAATTTTAGTACTGTGTACGTAATTGAAATGGCATTTACCATTAGCCAAGCGAAGGGCAACGGGAGTGCCAATGCCGGGGGGGTCGGAGGGTTAGGGGGCGTTGCCAAGGCGTGGCAGCGGACAGGATACACGGACACATGGACTCACGGACTCAGGGACACACGGAAAACAGAAACCGAGTCGACAAAACTTAATAAAAATCAAAGAACGAGGTGTGGCTCCTGGCTCTGGGTAAGGGGGGAGAGGGGAGGGACGGGGCAAGGATTTGCTGGGGTCGGCACAGTGGGCGGAAAATGGAAAATGGAAATGGTTACTTGAGCCAAACCAAACCGAGGCGAAGCGAACGGAAGGCAGCAGCTAAAAAATGAAATCGTAGCGATAGAAATTAAAAGCCAACGCTGGCCGCAAAAACACCGTCAGAGGGGCGGGCAGAGGGGTATGGGAATGGGGACGGGGATGCGGCTGGGGCGAACCCAAGAGGTGGTCAGAGGCGGCGGCGGACTGACGAGCGAGCGACATTGATTGAAAGCTTTCACTTGCTTGCGCTTTTAAAAGCGAAACCACCGCCATGTTCCTCCAGATCTCCCCTTCTCCACCCCCCCTTGTAACCACACACGTATGTATGTATGTACCCCATCCAACTCCCGATTTCAGCGAACACGCCTTTCGGCTATTTGCATATTACTATGCCAGCTCCAAGCCCCTCTTTTGTTCATAAAAATCAAATGAATTAGAAGCAGCCAAGGAGAGGGAAATGGGATGAGAGCCACAGAGCAGTCAATTAAAATTGAAAAAACTATTATCTATTCTCCATTTGAATATTCAAAATATCCAGAGTCCAGTAGTGAGGGTGATGTTGATGTTGATGACGATGTGGACGATGTTTGTAAGCAATTAACTTGACAAGCTCTTTAAGGGGGCGAACATGGCGTATACGTAATGTTGCACTAGCTGTTGTGCAAGGCAATTAGGAGATTCGAATCGATTACTTTGATTACTATTTATTTTTGTTTGAAACTAAAGAAAAAGAACAATGTAACCCCTTATACTTACATAGTATATTTTAAGGAAGCCTTTAAAGTTAGATAAGTTTTAGTTTTTAAGGGAATCTAATAGGGTTTTTAGTAGAGTTTTAGAATAGAGTTTCAACAGCTTTAATTAATTATTTATATTTAGCTTTAAGCTGAATAAACCTTCTGTAAAACACAATATATATTGATAGATTTAAGATCATGAAATAGAATTCTTAAGTCTGGCTGCTCTACGAATTATTCCCACAAGTCTTGGTCCCTGTAAACACGGGGATAATTCAGAGTCAGTGGGGACAAGATTACATTTACAAAACCTTTTCGCCGCATACACTCTTATTATAATGTACCCACAAATTTCACTCCCTCTCTGCCCATATAATTCAGTTTTGGAGACCATATCCTTGCTCCTTGAAGGGGGATCCTCTGGCAACAAATTTGCATATGTCTCCGAGGAAGGGCGCTTCCTTTTTTTTTCCGAGGGGGTAGTGGAGTGTGGGATATATTATGATAGTGATAGATATAATCAAGTTGGGCAAACATCAACAAAATATTAAGTTACCCGCGGGCGCACGGTCTCATGTCGCCCGATGTCTCGATGTCCTGATATTCTCCTGTCCCTCAACACAACACATGGCGTGTGTGTATCCTGGTGGTGCTCCGCAACAACAAATTACAGTGGCTACAACAACAACAATAACTACTCGTGCCCTGGCAAACAACAACAACAGCAAAAACAATCAGCTAAAATGGCAAAAAGGCAAAAACCCGCGACAGCGTGACTAAAATGCGCACGTCAATCCTTTTTCCCTCGTACCCCAACTTGGCTCTACTCCCTTCTCCCATTATCCTGGCAGTGTTTTTGTTATTGTTTCTAGTTGCTGTTGTTGTTGCTGTTGATTTGGGCGCGCCAGAAGTCGGCCATGTTTACGTGCTTTTTAAATAGACAAGCGACGACGACGACAGCAAACAAATAGCTACAAAAAGCAAAATAGAAAAGAAAGTGGAAAGTGGAAAGAACACAACGAAACTGGGCACAAAGCAAAGAAAGCACAGGAAACAAAGAGCGGCAAAATAGGGACAAAATAAGAATCGAATAATTCAATACTCTTCTCCATCTAGTCCTCTGGTAATTTTATAAAAAAAATATTCCAAAAAAACGAAAAGCATTTAAGTTGTCAAGGAAAGTCTTCACCAAAATAAACTAGAAAAATAATTGTATTCTCTTCACTATTATAAATATTAATTAAATGATATACTACACATTTATCTTGACCCACAATCCCTCACATCTACAAAATCAAAAAGAAAAGGCAAACAATATTGAGCGCAACTAAAGTGTCGCCATTAATTTCCTGGGGAAAAAAGTACACAATATAGAACAGAATAAAACTCAGCATCGAAGTTGAAATTGAAAAGCCTCGGAGAAGGGAGAAGGCCAAGGGAGGGACCCCGTCGACAATTAGCACGCATTGGCCATAACCATAAACGGCAAACAACAATTAGCAGCAACTATTTTTGCTTATTGGCCCTAAACAATGGCCCAAAGGCAGAGACACGGGGCCAAAAGGACACCCAAGGGGAAAAGGGAAATCGGGAAAACGATCCAGACGGGCCGGCAGACAGAAAGTTGTCAACGGCAACAGAAGTGATAAGAAAATTTCATTTGTAATTAATACTAAAAGGCGCGACGGCGGCGGCAACAGAGAGAGAAAATTCGGGCAGGGAGGAAAATTCGGAGGCAGCCACAAAAGCGACAACCACAAACCGAAAGGCGGGCGGAGGGATGGCGGGTGGAGACAGACGGCGGGCTATGCTGCCATGGCATTGGGTGTACTGTGAACAAATTTATGACCTTCTAGAGATCATTTTTTCATTTTTTATTTATAATTTAAATGGTGATTAATAATTATTTTAGTGTTTTTTATAAATTTTAAATCAATTTCATCAGACTCTTGAATTAATGGATT
Organism: Drosophila mayri; assembly: GCA_008042485.1. NCBI lineage: Eukaryota > Metazoa > Arthropoda > Insecta > Diptera > Drosophilidae > Drosophila > Drosophila mayri. The sequence goes on from VNJN01006569.1 coordinate 44,885, forward strand.
TTATACATAGAAATATATATAATTCATACACCTTTTAATGTAGTAAATATTGCCATACATAATAATTCATTGCAGGCTTTTAAAACTCTTTAACAAAAAGAAATTATATTTATTTTTCCAAATTATTATGTATACAAAATATTATTAAAATATTTATTTAATTATTTTCTGTGCATCCTTCGGACTGGTGACTTTTCGCCTTCGTCTCTCGCTTTGTCGCTCTCCGTTTCTTTGTGCAGCCATAAAAATTTGTTCAACATTTTGTTGCCTTTTATGATTGCAAACACCACGGGCTGGGTGGAACAAGGGGGGCGGAAAGGGAGAAGCCAACAAAGGAGGGGCGTGGCAGGTAGAGGAAGGGCGTGCAGTCAGGTGCAAATTTATAAATAGAATTCAATGAACAAACAAAAGCGGAGGGGGAGTGGGGGAGCCAGCGAATTGAATAGAAATTATTTGAGATGTTTTTTGAACAGAAAAAACTCTTAGAAAAGTGTGGAAACTTCTCAAAAATAAAAGCACACAAAGCTTAATGGGAAATTGGAGTAGTGCATACCAGGTGACGAAATAAACGCAAGGAAATGTAAAGAAAATATATAAATTTGACCAGAATGTGGTGCTAAGGGGACATAATATTTCTGAAACTACTCAATTTAATTAGAAAATTAGTTCACCTAACAAAAATATAAATCTGAAAGACACACAAGTTATTCCAACCGATTTTGGTAAGCATTTTAAATGAAATTAAACTTCAAGGAGCCCTGTCGAGGGCACATAAATCGCAGTGCGCAGTATTCAAACCGCAGCAACAATTTGTCGACAGCGGGTTAACACCCTCCAAGCCCGCCCTTTTCTGGGTTGGCAAAGGGTTAAGAGGACCCCGGCAATGACGCTGAGCATTTAGAAATCCATTAATTTCAATCATTGCCCGTGACTTTGCAATATTATTATTATTATTGTTATTACTCTCGTTGATGTGGCTCCTGTCGTTGGCTTTTACTTTTCGTCCTTTGCCGCTCTTCCCCCGCAAAACGTCACAAAACTTCAAGGTTTTTTTGTAAAATATTTCAAAGGTTGGGGGAAAAACACAAAGAAAATGAAGAGTATTCTTGGTTGTTTTAGAGGAAAGTTAAGCTACGCTAAATAGTTTTTTTAACCGAGTCTTCTAATAAAAGATTTTTCTAATAAAAGATTTATTATAAAGGTATGTTTAAATGTTTAAAAATTAATACATTTGCATATTTTCATTTGTCATTCTTTTCATTTACATATTAGCTTAGCCCACTTAGTTTTGTGAACTTTATGCACATATTTTTTAATCGTCTTGCCGATTACTTAGTAAATATACCTCTTGCAGCATAATAACACCCCAAAGAAAGTTTCACAAGAATATCTAGAGTGGAACTCGAGTTCGCTGGGGTTTTGCTTCGTCCTTGCCGGAAACTACAGTGCATTTCGTACTGCACTTTTGCGGGTAGCTCCAAGGACGAGACCAAGGATCGGGCGGGAGCAAGGGCGGTGAGCTCGTAACGCGTTTTAATGACTCAACATTTTCTTGACTTTGATTCGAGTCGCGGAAGGAAAGAAAAAGTGCAGGTTGCCGGGCTCACTCCAGAAAGGGTTGCCGCTTTCGGCCAAAGGCATTGGCCCGCTTTTTTGTCGGCTGTCAAAATAACAAAGTGCTTCAGCTGCATTCCGCCCGGGCAGGGGGATAAAAACAGATGGTGGCAGGGGTGGCCAGAAGAGAGCCAAAAGGCAAAAAGTGTCGATGAATGTTAAAGTTAACAAGTGACGGAAGTGAATTTACGGGGCGAGCAAAAAGAGCAAAGCGGCCGCAAAACAAAAACCAGCCAACGAGCTGGCGAACAAAAAGGCGAAAGCCAGCTCGAACACGAAAAAATTAAAAGGCAAGTAAGCGAAAATTATTTTCACAAAGTGCAGGACACGAAGGTGCCCTCCCTAAGGAAGTGTACAAGGACTCAACGAAAAGGGCGATGAACGACTGCGGGAAAATGGGAAGTGTCTATAATAACTTGATGGAGATTAACTATTTATAGGGGAATTATTTTAATATATATATTAAATATTTGCTGGCAATTATTATCCAATAAATTAAAGACTCCTTTCCAGAATTGGAACTTGTTAAACTTGTTGAACTTCCTTGCTTTCCCGCTTGATATTTCTAAGAAACATATACTATATAGATTTATGGTTAATAGACAAATATAATTAAATATGGTATTAAATATAGAAGTAACAACAAACCCATCTGAAAGGCATTCAAGAAATGCTCCATGGTCTTCACTCTCCTCCTGGTTTTACCTTAATATTTATGCAATCAGACTCTTGTGTGCTTTACGGATAATATCAATAGAAGACACATCCATAAATATACTCGACATGCATTTTACTATAAATATTGTACCTTATATATTGACCCAATCAGATCTTTAACATGTTCGCGGCTTATTCATTAACTCAGACTTTTCTCATGCATTTTCCACGGTCTCTTTTCTTTGCAGTTCTGCTCGCCGTCAGCTGGGAGGATTGGTGGACATACGATGGCATCTCTGGTAAGCGCTACTCCTCCTTCCCCTCCCCAGCCTCCTCCCACGCCGCAGTTTAAGTTTCATAAATACCAACAACAAAGTAAATTTTAATCAAAGCTCAACAATAACCACGGACGGGAAGCGGAAAGTAAAATTTCAGCCAACGAGCAGCACGCGTCGCTAAAGCAACAAAGTTGTGGGTGAAAATTCAGGGGGGTGTGGGAAACATTGGGTTTTCCACCTGCTCCACCTTTGGACGGTGGTGGGGTGAGAGAGGTCAGGAGGGAAACCGGGACAATTGTTGTTGCTGCTGCTGTAAAACGATTTTCCCAGCGACTAAAGCTGCACGCGTGAAATGCATGGAAAAAGGACCCAAGGATATAGAGATGAAAGTGCAAAAGGAGCTGCAGTTCAAGAAAAACTATTAGTTTCTATTGATTTTTATTTGAAATTTGTTCTATTTCTTAGTTATTTTATATATTAAATAAGTTGTATATAACAAAAATGAGCATTTTATTTATTATTTAATTGAAAATTTAACCTTTATTTTTAGAAGCAACTTACAGCAAGATATTTTTCTATTTTACAATCAGTTTGAGTTTACGATTTAGCCACAGTTCCTTCGAGTGTGGGCAATGGTCTGGGAGAACGAGAAGAAAAGCGGGAACGAAGCCGATTTGCAGCTGTCAAATGGAAAGGCAGACAAAGTATTCACAGAGAGAGAGAGAGGGACAGAGAAATGGAGAACTTTCCTTTTTTCGCCATTGTCTGGCGCTGAAACGTGATAAGCAGAGGCCCAGACGGAGAAAGAGGGCAGGGGGGGAGACTTGGAGGACCAAGAGAATCGTCAAGAGGGAGAGTTAGTCCCGAAATGCCACCATGTGTCACTAGTGGCAGAGAAATCGGGGCAAAGGTCCGTGGAGATTATGTCCAGACAGGACAGTAGACAGCCGATAAGCGCTACTCTTTCCCCCAGTCTCCTTTCTCTGTCTCTATCTCTATCCCTCCCTCCATTTCTCCCTTTCTCCCAGCTTGCAATCTCAATTCTCCGCTTCCTCCTGTGGAAGCATCTTTCTTAATCTTATTAGAGAGACAACGGCGACGCCATTTGCACAAGACAAATGCATAAATAAGTTCAAGTGCTTTGAATTTTGAATTGGATTTGGCGACCAGGGAAAAGGTGAGGAGAGGACAAAGTGAATGCACAAAAATGGGAAAAGTAAAATGGGAAAAAATCGAAAAGAATCCAGGATAAACTGTTATAGGAAAACCTACCTGGGAGAGAGTATGGGTTTTCCACTAAGCAAAAAGAATTGGAAAATATATACACAAAATATTATATATTATGTGGTTAAACACACTGATAAAAATGTTCAATAGTAATTTACGGCATACACTTAAAACATAAGACATTAAATTTTATATTATATTAACTTTTTGAGTTTAAAGAAAAGTCTCTTTTAGAGCCTCTTTGGCAATTGAATTTATTCTGTTTTCTTTCCCATAAAATGTAAAATTTAAAATTTGACAAAGCCGTTTTCCCTTCAAGATTTTCTCCCTGTGCAGGGACTTCTGTTTGGGGTATCTTGTAACACGTGTTGTCAACAAATTGCAACCGAAATCCGAGGCGAACTTTGTGTCTCTTTTGGCATAAATAAATTTGCATAAGCATTGCATGCATGTTGGCAGGAGCAAACAGGACTCAACGGCGCCAGTTCCGACTCCGGTAGTCCGGATCCCTCGTCAGGGGAAAGCCACTGAGTGGGTATCAGAGGGAGGGCAGACAGAGGGAGGGTGCCAGGCTAAGCCTCAGCTGCAACTGCAACTGCGGCGGCAACGTGCCACTTGTTTAACGTGATTTGCACTCGCAACGAGCCGAATAAAGGCGGCCAAATGGAATCAAACGGAGCGTGCTGCATACCTTCGGTGGCCGCCAAAACGGGGGAGCCCCCTCTCCAGTCGTCTCACTTAAAAAAAACCCACGAAAAACCAGGCAACAGCCCGTGGATCCAGCCAGTCAGCCAGGCCACTAATGTTGTTAATGGCTGCTAAAATCGTTTGCCAATTGCCTCATTGACTCGACTTGACTTGACTCGACTCCCATGCCGAAGCCAGACCGCAATTTAATAGACTCGAGACTGCAACATCCTCCTCCGCGGCATTATCTAAAGACCTGCCTTCATGCCCCGCCTCGGAGACAGCACTGGCGATGAGCACGTGACACGCAGTATTTGCTGTTTTAATATATATTTTACAAAGAAAGCCAGCAGAAATTTTAAAATAATTTTTATAGAAAAAATTTCAAATTAAAGCTAAACGAATCTTTTGTCAGAATTTACAACTTTATTAACTATATTTAGTTGCTGCTGCCCATCACCACTGCACCGAGTTAATTACCTAACTCATTCACGCCCTCATCTTGGTGGCCACCTCAGCTTCTCTCTGGTTAGCTGGCTAAGGATTCTCACACTTAAGGATTACTTTTACCCCCGGCTTCATCCTTTATTTTTATCCGCTTTCCTCTTGGCTTTTATTTTGGCTAATGCGATGGCGTCGTTGAGGTCAACAATCGCTTAAACGCGAGTACGTGGCATATCTATGATTGAAGCTCCTGATTGCGGCCTCGCAGCGAACGTGTTGATTTCCAGTCATCTTCCCCTCTCCCCACTCCCCACTCCCCACTCCCCTCTAGCCACTCCTTTCCTCTTCAGCACCCAGCTCGTACTACGTGTCGTATACGCAATGCGACTGCAGGCGAAGCATTTTTATGGCAAACGGCGGCAATGGATGGCTTGGCGGTGTAGCTGAAAAGTTTCTGTGCGGGAATGTGGGCCATAAATGGGATTACAAGTAGCTGGTAGAGTTGAGGAAAAGGAGGCACAGGATAAGTAGAAGTGCTTGCAAAAACACTTTGATCCTGGAAACGGGAAAATCATCCAAAGAAAACACTAAGAAGATAATCAAACGGCAAGATTATGAATTCAAAATGCATTTTGGGAATTAAACAAAAAAGTAGAACAAATCTATGGCTAGCATAGTGTGGAAGGAGTCTAAAACTAAACACAAATCACCAAAGACGATAGATACTCTTTCAATTGCTGAAACTACAACGGCCATAGATTATGGCAACTCGACAATGGCCATACAAACTGCTGGCCAAAAGGAGTGACTGCGACTTGCCAGGGAAGTGGCAATAAAAAAGCCAGCCTATTGTTTTTCGGGGGCAGCTCAGTTTGATTTCATATTGCCATAAATTAAGCTGCCCGGCTAGATAAAGTTGGCCAAAGTCGGATAGGGAGATGGCAACAGTGGCAACAGTGGGGCCAGGGACAGGGCCAGAGATAGAGATAGGGAGACGGAGAACCAGAGAACCAGAGAAACAGAATTGGATGGAAAATAAACCTGCAATTTTACTGGGCTGGGTAGCTGGGCAGCTAGGAGGGAAACCGCACGAAATTAAAGCAGTCAGGGGGCCATGGAGATGGCTTAGTTGTGTGGCCAGAATCAAACAGACGCAGAAACCAAAAAACTAAACCGATGCAGGCCAACACCTATGCGGATGCAGACAAATATTGTAATGGCCTTTGGCCCTCGGGCCCACTCCTGGCCCAGCCTTTAGTTCTTGCTGCCATTATGCAATTTGTGGCAAGTTTTTGCTGTAGCTGCTCCTCCTCCTCCTCCTGCCCCCCACAATTGCGGTCAGCTTGGAAACTTTGGAAACAGTTTGAGGCGAGCCGGGTTCATAAATCTCCTTGCCACCCCGACGGGAATCGATGCGAAGCAGGATAAGGCTTTAATAAAAAAAATATATATGTATGTATGTATTATATATCTATCGTTTCAGGTCCCGCCTTTTGGGGGCTCATCAATCCGGAGTGGTCGCTCTGCAACAAGGGTCGCCGCCAGTCGCCGGTGAATCTGGAGCCCCAGCGCTTGCTCTTCGATCCCAACTTGAGGCCCATGCACATAGATAAGCATAGGGTGAGTCTAAGGATCATAAAATATATTAAATAATTGATTTTTTTAAATATATTTAATTTTATAAATTAAATAAATATCCCTGTAGATATCCGGCCTGATCACTAACACCGGCCACAGCGTCATCTTCACCGCCGGCAACGATACGGTGGCCAACTATGATGGCATGCAGACGCCGGTGAATATATCGGGCGGACCGCTCTCTTACCGCTATCGGTTCCATGAGATTCACATGCATTACGGCCTAAACGATCAGTTTGGATCGGAGCACAGTGTGGAGGGATATACGTTTCCAGCGGAGGTAAGCTTGTCTTTCTACTAAAATGTCCCCCAAATAAAAGGTGAAACGAGCCCTGCACAGTGGTGTCACTCTCAATTTCCGGCCAAGGGTGAGGCCTAAATTTAGAATGGGACACTTTGACACTTGCTGGGGGCTTTGAGGATTCTATTTCTGCCCCGCCTGTCAACAGATTTCCCTCTTTAACAATTCAATTGTATGTGTCCTGGATACAGGGGGCGGTGTGAGTGTACAGGGGAGTTTTTCAACTTTTCCTGCGTCATTTCATTGCCATCCCGGCAGTAGGCACTAGGCACTCCGCAGTCGGCATTGTGTCTGTAAACTTGTTAGTCCCCCGCAGCCGCCCCACTCCGCTCAAATATTTGCACAGATAAACGAGCGGAAGTGTATTTGATCAGCATTTAATGCAGCAAATGTCGATTTGTCGCTGGAGCAAAAAGCATAAGGAGGGGAAAATAAAATAAATAACAAAGTCAAAAAAGTCAAGAGAGCTCGCCGTCGTGTCCTTTGTCTGTGAGTCCTTGACGTTATCATCAACGCTCTACCGTCGTCGCCAGGTTCAACATGTTGGAAATTCTCCGCCACTTGTCTGGGGCTTTGATTTGCCTCCTCTGAACCACCCACAGGCGGCATCATTCACACTCTTTCGAGTGTGGGAAAATGCAAAGACAGCTAAGACTAGTTTCTGAAGTTCTTTAGAAGGGTGAAGAAGGTGTTTTATAATGTACTTTAAATAAAACTTTAAATCATATATTTTTCTACTCTTTAAGCTTTACACTACATTATTTTATTTAAGAGTGAATGATGTTGGTCATTAGGCATCTCTCGGATTTGAACAAAAGCTGCTGCTTCTGATGGCTGATGATTTTGTATTGTTTTATTTGTACATTGTTTTTGGGGAGGGCGAGGAGAGGCGAGGACATATTTATGTGTCGCATGGCAGGCGTTGTTGCGACTCGCTCAGACACCTTGTCTGTTCTCCCCCCTCCCCCCCATGCTCAAGAGTTTTCCCCAGCATTTTCCTGGAAGGCACACATGCATGCCCCCTTGTTTGTTGTTTGTCAAATATGATTCAACCTCTCCGGGAGCCGAGTGTTTTGTTCATTTTGATGTCAAGTTCACACACAGGCTTGCTTCAGCTTCAGTTGATTTGCGAGCGAGGATGTTATTAAAAATGTGTAAATACCCGCCGCCTTTGAAGGTGGCATTTAAACAAAGGATTCCCCCAGCCAGTTCCAAAGTTATTGCCACGGTAAGTAACTGAGGGATACCAACCGAGGAGATTGTGTCTGGAATCTGTAATCTTTGACCGGCTATTAATTGAGGCACAAGCTGTTGCGGCTCAAATTAGTTAATGTCCAGTGTTAATGAACCCATAACTTTTGCTTGCCGCCAGATTGGCGAGAAATATGGCCAGGAGAAGTGTGTTTTTTCAACAGATTGGCAAGACATATCTTTTGAGGTATCAATATGGGCATTCGAATTTATTTAATATTTTCTAATTAATAAACAAACATTTTCAGAGCTTTCACTGAAGGTGAAAAGAGAGTATATTGATTAAATGGATACAAATAAAATAGATTTAAAGTTTAGAAAATAATTTCAGTTTCCCAAATCCTTTAAGATCTTAAAAAAGGAATTAGAAATCCCTCTTCCAAGGCTTTTTTCGTGTGTTTCTAACTGAGCTGCTGCTCTACAAAGCAAATTCCTCAAATCAAGATGGCTCTCTGGCGCCTTTTTAAGAACCTTTCGTTGCGAAGAGTCCTTCGCTCCCGAGGGTTAATCCTGTCGTGCCTCTGTCTGGTCCTTGGCCACTTGACTCGACTCGAGATGGGTTGAGTTGAGCTGCGCTGAGACGGGTTTCGCCTGAGTGATGTGCAACACAGTTTTCATTTTCATTCTCAGTTCCATTTCCATTTTCATTTCCATTTTCGTTTGGGTCGTGCAGCGCTTTTGTCTGCCTTTCCATCACATTTTCCCCTGTCTCCCGTCTGCCGTCTCGCGTCTCGCGACAGGCAATCAAAAAGTGAGCCGCAGCTGCCACAACAAACTGCAACAGCAGACTGCAGACGACAAACAAATAACGTTATAAATCTGTTGAATGTCAGCAGTTGTGGTACTCCTTAACCCCCAACCCGCTTAACCCCCCAATGCTGACACAAATTAATTAGAATACCGCCCTCAAGCCTGTACAAAATACATGTCCCTGTCTTTCGACTAAATTACTTCAACTGCCGGGGCATTTGCAGTTTCCAATTTCCCGACTCAGCTCTGATTTTCCTCACTTGTGACAACAATTAAAACGCATTCTGTTAGCCTGGCTCCTTCTCACGGATTTGAGCAATTTGTAATATTTATTTTTTTTTTTGTATTTGCCTTATCTGCTTTGTCATTATTTCTGGCAGTGATAATCATCTCCTCGTCGGTTGATTCTTCATGCCGCACCTTGTGTCAAAGAGGATATACTTAAAGTCCTTGTGATGGTGTTGCCTACAGGTTCGTCTTCTGGATGGGAAGACGCTCTCGCATTGTTCTCGAAATTTTACTATTACATATTCCTTGAAAATTTTTCATTTTAAAAATATATTTCAGATAAAGTAATTTATTTATTTCTAAATAACATTTCCCTAGCTCTCTTTTGAACTCCAGTTGGCAGCACCCTCAGCTCACAAAACAGAAGAAATTCAGCAAATATATAAAGCCAACTTCTAATTGATTCTTTAGCCGAATTCAGGCTGAAACCTATTCGCCGGAAGTCAACTGTAAGGCGTAGTACACAGGCCGTAACGAAAGCCGCCTTAATGGGCCGCGCCTCACAATTTGATCTGCCCTAATGAATTCGTAATTGGCAATTTTAATTAATCCCCATGAAATCCGTACAAGATTGCAGCCGTGTCTTGGATTTCGGCAGCCGTTGTCATTGGACGCCATTGCCGCACACCTGAGAGGGTGTTCTGGCGGGGTTGGCGAGGGTTTTCATGGGGGTTTGTTTCTCCCGGTGGGCAGAAGGTGGTTTCCCGACAATGCGTTATTTCTATTTGCAATGCACACTCGTCTGATTTTGATTTGTTTTGGTTCGCGGTAATTTAGCACTTGTCTTGTGGCTAAAATTTAATCACAATCGGGTGGTTGCCAGAGGAGGGGGCCGTGATTTAGCGATGAGTTTGTGATTGCTGACTACGAGTCACGTGCTTGGGGATGCACTGAGCAAAAATCGTAATAAACAAAGCTATTTTTTAACTAACATTGATTGAGTTTCGTAAAGGAAAACTTTTCTATTGTGGCTCTGTAGAATATGCACTTGAAACATCTTCCCTAACTTTCATTATGTTTGTTTTTGTAACATTAAGTTTATTAATTATAACAATTTACACCTAAGATATTTGGTTAAGCATTTATTGTAATGAAAATAAATCTGAATAGGTTATATAAAGCATAAATTTTCACAGTGCATCCCGCATAATGGACTCACCCACTTAGCCCCCTTCGTTATGGTCAAATTGGGGGGCCGTTCGTCCCGCCCTTCCCCCCTCGCTGCGGTCGGCAACCACGGGCAACCCAAACGACCAACAACCAACAACCAACGATGGCTTAACCATTAATTTACGCGCTAACCATGAAGTACTTAAATATACAAATGTATCTGTGTCTCTCTATCTGTGCACTGCACTCCCACAGAGGGAGGGGGATAAAAGGGGCGGGGGGACAGGCTGAGTGACTGAGCACGAACGAAAGCCAAAATATTTGCTGCTAATGAGGTCGTGCTGTAATTTCAGCAACCCCATCAGCACCCCAGCGCCCCAGCGCCCCTGACTCATCGCCATCCATCGCTAACCCCTTAAAGGGAGACCAGCGATTAAAGCGCGTTTTTTTCTGGCGTTTTAAAACGCTACTAAGTCGTTAATGGGGCCTGAGTGGATTGGTGGAGAAGCGGAGGCGGGTAGGCGGCTTCAGGGGGGGAGTGGGGGGGCGGGTAATGAGTTTGGCGGAGTTCCTGATTGGATTACGAGGCCCAGTAAGTGGGGTAAGTCAGTGGGCTATCTCAGGTGGTAAGGCGGCTTAAAGTAGCAGGACTTAAGAATTTTCTAACGAAAGGTGATAGAAATCGCGGTGAAAATATTATTAATATTTAAGTTTAAGTGAATTTGGAAAGTGATTTTGCATTTTTAGAAAATAACCAGCTTTTTTAGTATTTTTTTAGAACAAAGGTTTTACATATTTCTAATAAATACGAAACATGATCCTTTTGCTATTAAATTTATACATTTTATGTAATTGATTAATTAATATAATGTTATAATAAATTTGGAGATTCTCTTTTACTTATAACTTGATTCTTTTATTCAGAGATAATAATTTTTTCCAGCGCCCCGGCTCGTTAGCCTTGAAGGTTACCTTTGCACTCTCAGCATTTCCATTTGGTCGCGTTTTCAAAACGCCAGCGAAACGCGTCTCGCAGCCTCGTTTATCCTTTGGCCGCCTGATATCCTGATGCGGCAGGATGCGCCGGGCATAATTAGCAGAAAGTGCTACAAGTGCATTGCCAAAGTGCTCCATGGTCTGTCCATGACAAACTGTGGCCAGAAATGTAGCGATCTAGGACCTGTAAATCTGCTCCTTCCTGCTACCTCCCCTGCTGGTGTGCGTGTTTGACAATGTCCCCAGTGCGTTGTTAAGCTAATTTGCTTCATTTGTCTAGAAAACTGACACAGACCTAGGGGGCGGAGAGAGGGCAGCGATGCTCAGACATAGGCGGCAAAGTGTTGACATGAGGCCATGTTCTCGGCCTAAACCAGGACCTGCTCCTGCTCCTGCTACTGTTTTGCTTGTGCTTTTACTACTGCTCCTGCTGCTGCTGGCCATGGCCAATATTATCGTGACCGGTCAGTGCAGCACGAAAGCCAAGTCAAGCGGCTATAGGGCCAAGAATGCCTCTGCCCACAACGTACTGCCTCCACCGAACCAATTACCTCTGCGCAGCAAAATACCCCCCACAGTGGCAAGTAACAGATTTTTCTGGGTCACAAAATGAAGATTATATAATCTATATCTATGACTGATTTGCTTTGAAAGCTGTATGGTGCAGATATCTTATCGTAATCTTTAAACTATAGCCATAAATTGGAAATCAGTGCTGATTTGATAATAATATTGTTTTGCGAAATTATTTACACGCTAAATTCTTGATAATGCAAATCAGGTAAAAATTATACAATAACAAATGAATGGTACATTTCCACTGTGCCCCATATATTATATATACAGAATGGGGTTCTTTCGCCCACTGTGCTGGCCAGGCAAAGTTTCAGCAGCTGGCGTGGCTCCTGCTCGTGCTGTCTCTCGTTGTCAGCAAAGGACGCGGAGGACGGGGAACTGTGGACGGGGCAACGAAGGACTCCGGCCGAAAGTGGGGGAAGGAAAAGCACGGCTCTGAGTACGGCTGGGACTGGGGCTCTCGGCTCTACGGTCTGTGGAATCCATGCAGTGAAAACATGTGTAATTGATCTGATTAAGTTGCCTTTGCTCTGCATGTGTCTGTCTCTCTGTCGGGTGTGTAGCGTGTGTGTGGACCAAGAAATATGCCAGGAGCTTGCTTTGTTCAAACAAACACTCACACAGACGCACACACACATACGAGTGGGAAAAGGACGCCGACGATGAGGGGGCATCCCCTAACACCGCTTAGGCTTTTGGCTCTTTGCGTTTTGGCCGAGTTGTTGTCCGGCTATTTGCTGGTACTTACACTATTTTCTGTTTTGGTTGTTGCCCTGTTCCCGGCCTAGTCCCTGCACCCGACCCTGTCCCTGTCCCCGTCCCCTCTCCTATCCTCACCCCTCTTCTCACTGTCCTTGTATTTGTTGCCGGCGTCCGTGCTTGTATTTATTTGCTTTGCCACAGGCTTTGGCTGTTTAATGAAACGGAAATATAACATTTTAGTTTGTGGTCAAATATTGTATATTTTCTCGTTGTTGTTGTCCAGTATTTGCTACTAAACACACACACGCACACACAGAGAGAGGCTGGCAAATAAAGAGGGACTGAGGTTCATTGCCTTTATGATTCAATTTCAAAGATATTAGGCCGAAGGTGTGAAAGCGTTAACAATCTGGAAGGGGCAATGAAATTAAAGCTACAGCTTAGATCTTGTTTATTTATTAAATTTAATAAGTAATATTCAATAAACGCCTGCGATTATTATTATTTTAGCCAGAAGGAGAATTTAAAATAATACTGCTTTGGGCAAATATTTCCACACATTGATATCTGTTTGATTTGATATCCTGCAGGGAAGGATTCACTTCCAATATTTTATATTTCTTTTAAATTGAAAAAGCTTGTATGCAGAGCTATTAGACTTTTAAAACCAAGCATATAACGGCTTCCCAAGAATATAATTACACAATTTGCTGTCTTGACTTTAAGACAAACATCATGCGTTTCGTTCTGAGCTTTTCAACTACCATTTCGTATTTTCCTCCACATTTTTAATTAGCCAACTAAAAAGTACCGGAAACTGCTGGCGCCATCTGCCGCTCAAGTGGCGAAGCTGCTCCTGCTCCTGCTCCTGCTCCTGCTCCTACTCCGGCTTAGTTGTTCAGTTTGGTCATGCAGTTAACGCCCGGGATCTGTTCCTATTTTCGGTGCTTGGGCCGGTGCCGGTGCAAGTAGCTTTTGTGTGTGCTGTGAGTGAACATAACTTATGCTCGGACTGTGGTCAGTCCTCGAGTCCTTGAATCCTTGAAGGGTCCTAGGCGGTCGGGCAGGCAGGCAGGGCCAACAACGAGACGCAGCCATAGAGGGGAGGCTAGGGAACGAACCATCTTCAGTTTGCAACGGTCTCGTCAAAATTTCATTTGCATCTGCATACCAAAATATACATAACTATATGTACATACAAATCGTGCATATATACATACATACATATAATGCATGCAGACAGTGCGTTTCGTAAATGTGATGCTAGGAGGTTCTATACTCTTAAAACATAATGCATGTAAAATGATTCATTTACTATAATAATTCCAATTCCAATCGATTTTTATATGTTTTTATCCATCAGAACTAGCAATACATAGCCCCAAATGTAACGAAACGCACTGTACGCGTCGAGTTCTTCATTTTTGGATAGCAACTTCTGTTCTATTTGCATTAGTTGCCATTTTTCGAGCACGACTCCGGCAATTGCAACTTCACCAAACACTCCGGGAAAAGGAACTTTGGAAAATTTTAATTTAATTTAATTTTTATTTGCCTTGCTGGGCACACATTAAAATTGCAGCATGTAGTTTTTTAATATTTAAATGCATGCCTCGCTGCAGCTCTTTGCAGCCATTCTCCTTCCAGGGAATTCCCAGGACGGGGTTAAAAATCGAGGCAGGACATGTGCTGGATTCTGGCAGTGGGCAGTGGGCAGTGGGGAGTTGGGGGGGACAGAACGACTATTAACTGTCCAGCGCCTACGGCCACGCCCACCTCCCAGAGTGTGTGCGCTCTCCCTGCTATTATTATTATTTTCACTATTGTCTGCAGCATTTCCTTCCGCTCGGTGCGTCTGGCCTGGTCAACCAGCGACGCAGCCTCACACACAGCTCCTTTGCACCCCCTCGCCCCCTCGCCCCACCACCACACTACCACACACTCAAATGCAGAGGGGCAAACATATCCCAGACCGAAATCCCCCCGAAAATCCATGTACACATGTTACACAAGCTCACAAACATTTACAGGGGATGGTCGAAAAGTAAATTCGGGAAGAGATGTGCCTATCTATAAATGGGAAAATATAAGAGAGTTTCCTAAAGTAAATAAAACAAATGTTAAAAGTTTATTTAAAATATATTTGCTGAAGTTTTAAGTTTTATGTGTGAGTGGACTTCTCTGAATTTCTTAAAAGACAATCCTTTTTTAGCTGTCAGCTTTTCATTATAGAAATCAATATTGATGATCGTTTTCTTATGTTTTTATGACTCTATTTTTATGATTTGTTTATTTTATAATTGTTTAATTATTATTTCATACGATGCGGCTCTTTTTTTACACTTTATAAAAAAAGTTCTAACTTTAATTGATTTTCGCCTTTCTTAAGATGATTTATTAAGTACTGAATTTGTTTTGTCTGAAGAATTTAATTATGTTATAATTAATTGTTTTAAAATTTAATTTATTTACCATTTTTTAAACCAAATAATGCAATTTAAGGTCAATATCGTATACATTGTCGTTAGTATTAACCTTTGCTGCAACCCTCGGTCTAAGCCTTTGCTTTGGGATTCATTTGTGGTGTCGGCTGCTCCTGTCTTCTCCTCTTCCACCCACCCCCCTTTCAGTCTCTGTCGCTTTCTCTGCTCATTTATCCGCCTCTTTCTCCGCTGCTCTTCCCACCGGCATTCTCTTTTCTCCTTTCTCTTTTTGGTTTCTTCAGCATCCTCTGTAGGCGTGTTGTTGGCGACGTGAAACAAAAGTGCAAATGCACATGAGAGAGGAGGGGAAGGGGAGGGAGAGAGTGTGTGGGGGGAGGGGGAATGGTAGAAAGATTTAGCAGCTAAGAGCAGACATGGCTCTCCGCCTGCCCGCCTGCCCGTCTGCCCGTCTTGGCCCTTTTGGTGTCTCGGCTAAAAGCAAAATATTTGTTGTTTATGCTGCTTGATCTTCCCCTGCAAACGTGCGAGTAGTGTTTGCCCACGTGTATTTGTGTTTGTGTGCATTTTGTTGATAGTTGGGATTATTTTGGGGCAATTTATGCGAAACAAGGCGAAAGCCTTAGTTGACCCCCCTCCCCCTTCTCGGCCACGCCCCCCTGCTGTGCTGTTGTCGCCGCCTTTGTATGCATTTGGGCTTAAATTGAGCAACAATAAAGTTTTGGCCACAGCACACACATACACAAGAAATAAAGAACGAAGGCAGCAGAAACAAACAAAAAAAAAAAAAAAAAGAAAGAGGAAATCTCCAGTCTCCATATATATGTATGTAGTTATATATATGTACATACATATCTCTATCTCTCCAGTTCCATCTCCCTGTTAACGCAAAGTTTATCTTTTGTTTTCGCAGATACAAATATTCGGATACAATTCCCAGCTGTATGCAAATTTCTCAGATGCCCTCAATCGCGCCCAGGGAATCGTGGGTGTCTCCATTCTGCTGCAGGTGAGTAAACCCCAAAGGTGATTTGCAAATTGCTATTGATAAATATTGATTATCGATCACTGTCGTGCCTCGAAATAATGGCATAGAATATGGTATAAATATAATTAATATTAATCCATCCCCTCTAAAAATTCTATCAACAATAAATTAATTTATATTATTTCTTCACCTTTTTCTAAAACAGCTCGGTGACCTCTCGAACCCCGAGCTCCGCATGCTCACCGATCAACTGGAGCGCATCCGCTATGGCGGCGATGAGGCCTTTGTGAAGCGCCTCTCCATCCGGGGACTTCTACCGGATACGGATCACTATATGACATACGATGGATCGACAACGGCACCAGCCTGTCATGAAACAGTCACCTGGGTGGTGCTCAACAAGCCCATTTACATAACAAAGCAACAGGTGGGTTCGAGTTGTGATATTTCCAGAAGGTATACGGCTTCTAGGGGAGTGCATTTCGTGGCCCCAAGTAAAAGTCAAGAACTCGAATTCCTTCCAACCGAATTCATCAAGTTGCCTCCATGCTCCCCTCCTCCTCTCCCACGAACTTTTTGAGTGATGAGCACCTTAATGTTTGTTAATTAGTATACAGTGCTCCTCCAATGTCCGCTGGACGACGGCTGTCTTCTGTTTTATTAGCTAATTTCATTTAAGTTTTAAATTAAGTTGCCGCCGCTGGAGGAGCAACAAAGTGGATAGTGTCCATAACTCAAAGGAATGGTGGAAAAAAGCACACACACACACACACCCATATAGAGCGAGGGAGCAAGGAAAAAAGGAGAAAAATTTAACACAAATGTTTATTAAGTGCAGTGCTGTAATAAAGACGCCAAAAGGACGAGGCAAAGGATTCGGGAGCGGTTGAACGGTGGCCAGCAGCAGCAGCAGCAGCAGCGGCATACGTGTAAACAATGTAAACAGAGAGAGAGAGAGGGAGGGAGAAGGTAGACAGAGACAGGGACAGACACACACACACACGACTGCAGCAGGCAGACTCATAAAAACTTCAACAAGCTCAATGGCACCCATGGGCACATGATTACAACTTGTGGCAGCCGTGGAGGACCCCGGACTCCGGTCCACGACTCCGTAATTTACTGGCTGCACCGCACACGGAGGCAAGACGAGAGAGAGGGAGTGAAAGGGGGAAAGGGAAATAGGAAGAGACGGCAACGGCAACGGAGCTGTGCAGCCAGCAGGAGAAAGAGATGGCCAGATGGCGACACCACCTTGCTGGCAAAGCATAATTTACCAAATTAAAGTAACACCCGTGGACCGACAGGCGGGTGGGTGGGGCGGGGGTAGAGCACAGGAAGCTGCGCGACATGAGCTGAAATTGCAATTAACCCATTAACGTGCACTCCGGAAGGTGAGGGCTATAGGGTTAAACGTAAACCGAGTCACGAACCAAGGAAAAGTCACCAGTAACCAGTATGTAATTATGCTGTGCAGGAGTTTAGACCTTTAAGATTATAAATATTATTTTTGTACTGAATTTAATGTACCAAAAATATTTGATTTCAAATTTAATGAAAATTAAAATAATAAAAATATATTTAGGGATAGTTTTTTCGTTTTTAAGTCTACTTTTCTACAAGTTAATTAGTTAAAATATTTAATTGTTTAACATGCTGCTTCTGCATTTAATTCCCAGTTCACTTTCCTTAACCGCAATCCACCTAAGAACAGGCTTTAATCCTTGAGTGCCATTTAGTGTTGCATCCTTTCGGGCCATGAACACATTCGAGTATCCAGCGTAATTCACACTTGAACGGACACTCCAAGGAGATGCCTTATCCACTCCCCTGGAAGCCCGGAACCCGGAACCCAGCAACCTCATCCCTCAACCCTCCCTTGGCCCACTCAGCCACGTGGCTCTTGCCGCTCTCCTCAATCAACATCAACCCGGCCACGTTGTCGTGAAAAGCGATTTTGACGGAAGTCAATTGATAAACAGATTGAGTAGATTAAGTGTTATTGACTCGTTGTTGCTGCTGCTGCTGCTGTCTCATCGATGCTGTGTCTGGGTTCCACGGGATATTTTCCCTTTCCTTTTTTTCGTTTGAGTTTTTTTTTTTGTTGCTCAGCGAGCGCTTATTTTTAGGATTAGCAATTTGTGTCAAGCGTGATTTTTTACCAAGTAGGATCGATGTTGCTGCTGCTTGTGTGCGAAAAAGTTTATAATTATGCGCGTTAAATGCTTGGCAGACGGCAGACTGCCTGACTAGAAAGGATGATGGGTTGCCGGGCTTATCTTCATCTATGGATTGGCATTGTTGATCTACTTCCGTGTCTCGAGAGAAGCACTAGGGAACTGATGCCGGCCTAAAGGGGAAATTCAATGGGTCTTAAAGCCACGTTTGAAAGTATTTTAAACAGTTTCCTTAGCCTGACTATAAATAATATCACGTATACGCAGTGTGTGCTGTGTCTGGGAAAACTATGAAGATGGTGCATCCACGACGTATACTTGATATTATTTCTACAATGCTGTAGATAAAAAAAATAACAAATAGATCCAGCTTACCATAAATATTCATTTTAAAAATTAATTAATTAATCTGTAGTTAATAAAATTATTTAAAATTATGCTTGTAGTTGCACGCCCTGCGACGCTTGATGCAGGGCAGCCCCGACCACCCGAAGGCGCCATTGGGCAACAATTATCGGCCGCCACAGCCGCTCCTGCACCGGCCGATTCGCACCAACATTGATTTCAAGACGACGAAGACGAACGGCAAGGCCGCCTGCCCCACCATGTACCGCGAGGTCTACTACAAAGGTGGGTTATAAATATATATAAATATATATTTCTAGAAGTCGGAAATTTATATAAATTATCCTCTAATTTAATATAATTTTTGACAAGTTTAGACACTTTTTTACATTATTTTTATCCACAAAAATTTTATCGTTTTTCACAGCGACCAGTTGGAAACAGAACTAAAATAAAATCCCAAATGGCGTAAGGGCGTAACGCAGCATAACGTAAGCGTAGGCGTATGACGTAAGTAGCGAGCGGAGTGCAACAGGAGCTTCCACTAAACATACATATAAACATGGCCATGCCGAGGATAAAGGACGAAAGGGGAAGATGACGACGACGAAGATGGCGCAGGATCATGACGGTATCAGCGCAGTGCAGTGGCCAAAATGGCGATTGGCGATTAAATACACATATACATAGACAGAGAATAAACCAAAAAAGGAATAATATCGATAGCGATTACTATAACGTTAATTAGCAATTAAATGTGCATTTTTTTGTCTCTTGCCCGAAAATCAATCAGACCTTGATTGCACTCAGCAGGGGTAACGCATATATTTTTTTTTTAAGTGTGCATAGCGTAAGTACATTAACGATAATGATAGCATAACCGGGCATAACCATTAACGTAATCCCCAAAAATCGAATAACACTGTATATTTAAGGTTTAGGCCAGACAAAGCGTGAAGGAATATCAAAATACCAATATGGTGATCGGAGAGGACAATGTAGTAGTATCGTTGCGAAATGTTATGGCAGGCATTATGCAAAACCCACCCAAAATAACAGACTTTAGGTCCACGTATATATCGTGTATCGCAGATTGGTGGATTTATATATATAAAACCAGTTTGTATTTGCCCCGTTTCCCCCTTAATTGTGTATAGACAGGCAGCTCCTTTCTCAGCGTGTGTGTAAGTGTGTTTAACCAGAAATCAAATGTTTAAAATGGATATTTGTGTTAATTATAGGTAGAAATATATCATATATAAATATATGTTTCATTCTTATTTAAATCGAATCATTTAATTGAGTTAATACATTTACAATATCATTTTTAATGGGCTTTTGGAATATAAATTGAAATATATCAACGTTTTCATATTAATTCTCATGGTAATGTTGTTTATTTATTTTTATTCATAAACTTTGCCAATTCACGTAAGAAAATTCCTTGGATATCAATATCTTAATATCATTTTATTTGAAATACATTAATTTCGGCATTTGAATGCCTTTAATTATTAAAATAACTAAGCGAATGCTATCTTAAGCTCATCTCAAAATACATTACATTTCGGGCTTTGCATTCTCACACATTTAATTGCAATTTTAAAATTATGAATTTGAACATTTTTAAACACATAATCCCAGTGTGGAGGCATGGCCGCAACTGCGTGCATTTTGCATTTTAAATGCACTTGACCGCAGCGTCCACTGGTTACAGAGCCAGTTTCCCACCGGCTTGTGTAACCGGGGACCTTATCAAGCCAACTCGACCGGGACCAGCACCAGGACCCACCCTGGACCCACTCTGCACCACCCTGCACCACAGCGGGGATGTCAGGCTGTCGCTTATCGAACGGCAAATGCAACATGAAACCACAAAATCTGTTGCGGTTATTTAAAATCACGTTTAAATGCGAAATGCAGGCAGTCGTCAGTGGGTTCAGTGGTGTTTTTGCTTTCTGTTTTTTTTTGTTTGTTTTTTTTTTTGCCCAGCATTAAAATCAACTTTTTAATGGCCGAAAGGAAAATGGTTACGTATACGCCGCGTGGCCAGGGACATGGCCGAAAACTGGGCAAAGCTGCATAACTTTTTCAAGGGGGCCAGGACCCAGCCTTTCCCCCTAAATACTCCATCGAAATCACATAATAATTTGTATAAATATTTGCATTATTTGCACAAGTTGACATTTTTGCAGTTGTTTTTGTGCATACTCACTCGTAGTTCGGACTGCCCGGCATTTTGGCTGAAACTTTTGCCAGCTCTTTGTTTCACTTTGTTAGTGTTCATTCAGCTTCTGCATTGCATTGTGCTCTGTGTTTTGTTTTATTTTCGTCGAGCATCGAGGGATTTGCCAATGGGAAATTATTACTTAAATTAATACATGGCAAGTGTAATTTATTTGAACGAATCCAGCGGCAGCTGCTGCCCAGGGCGGATACCCTGCAAGGGAGTTGCTTGGGTTATTTCGGAAGATTGAATACAATTAAATAATTTCTGATTTCATATTATTCGAGCGGTTAAAATTACAAACCAAAAGGACATTTTAAGATGTATTCTACAATATTTGCCTAACTTTTTCATCTTACACTGAAATCTCAACATTTGTATGCCTTTAAAGCCCTGACTTATCTGGGTACTTAAAGCTTGCAATCACCTAGCTACTCTGGTGACCCAATTAGCCCGGACAGGGCATGGCCCGGTCCATCAGTTTATTTGCTGCAAACTCAATTCCAACTTTGGCTGACTTTCAATCAATCAGATGGTCGGGCGGCGGCGGTGGCGGAATGGCAACTCTCTGGCCAAACTGATTTGCGGTGAGTTGTGCACGAAGTTATGTTGCCGGGCAGAGGGCAAGGGCCGGGGGCTTGACCACTGCATCTGGCCAAAAGGACCAATGGACGGGGCTAACCTGACACATATTGGCGGGCGAGTGGCAGGAGCGCAGAAGCTGCCAACCGCAGACTCCGAACGGATGCCGGCACGAAATTAACCCCAGCAGAGCCTTCTTAATTCATTTATAACTCGGCAAATAGTTTTATAGGGTAGCTTTTGTCCCATCATTTTTGGTGGGACAAGAACTACCATTTTATCGCCGCCATAAAAATTGCGGCTGAAAGATTTATAGATGCATTTTTTTTACATCATTTCAGTCTCATGCATGCATATGTGCAGTGGTGATATTGCAGTCGGCCATTTCGGCTATTGGCCATTTCGGTGATTATTTTTAATACATTGAAGTCGTGGGTGGTCGGTTTTTTACGCTTTTCCCGACCCAACACATTCGCAGATAAAAGACTACATCGATCATGCCTTTCGGAGCGAAAGCAAACCCATTCGGAACCGACCGGCAAATATTGCAATTTGACAAAGTGACAAATTCCCAGCCATTCGTTTATGCTGCCCCAGGAATGGGGGAGACGACGAGGGAGTATCCTCTATGAAATAATTAAAAATAATAGTAATTTTACAAGTTTGAAATACTAATTTTTATATTTATTTTGTGTTTTTTATTTAAACTGTAAAGAAAAAGGTATATTGTATATACCTTTATTATTTAATTATAATAAAATACGAAAATCCGCTTGCTATTTAATATTGTGCATATTTTGTGTAATATTTTTCAAAAAGATCTTTGATTAAATTCTGCACCTTATCCGAATTTTTAATTCACCTGTTAATTTGCTTAATTACTTACACTGCTTAATATTCCTTTTTTTATTTAATATACATATTTTCTTGGCTAATTTCCATTAAAATTTAAAACACTAAAACCACAAATAAGTTGAAAAACAATTAAGAGAGTGAAAATTCCTCTTACCAATTACGTAAGGATTGTGGCTTATGATATAACAATTTTCCAGGGGATCGGGGAATGACTTTCTCGAAGCATTATCATATCCGGTTCGTTGTATTTCTTGTTTCTCAAAACCCGAAGCCCCCAAGGCAGATGAGCCTGGGACTCAACCGACGGGTTATGCAAATAAGGCCCCCGAGATGCCACCCACCAGCCCCATTGGGGTGCCCAAACACAAGAGACTAATTAAATTATGGAAATTAAATTGAATCGAGCATATTTGTTGTTTGCAGTTCATAAATTTCCGCAGCTAAACTGTCCGGAGCAGCTAATGTGACGCCGTGTAAATCATTTTACAATAAAACGCACAGAGCAGCACAGCGGCAACATGCACACTTAATTATGACATCATTAATTTTTAATAATGACAATTTTGCGACAATAAATCACTTAACTAACACAAATGCGCCCAAGCGGCCATATGCATGAAATTAGTGAACTTTAAACAATGCGAGGTGGGTGGGTGTGTGTGTGTATGCGGTATGTTAAGGGGTTATCCAGGGTGGATGGGTGCTGTGGTGTGGTGTGGTGTGCATGGTGTGGATGAGCAAATAAACAGATTGACTGTCCCCATTGCCTTGTCCTGGCATTGAGTGATGGCGCGGCCAGGCTGGGGATGGGCAAGGTGATCGGGTGGCTGGATGGATGTGGATGTGCCTGCGAAGGATGCAGACCAAGCGAGTGCCGTGCATGGGATGAATTTAATTAATCTCGCTACCGTCAGTTGCACACAATTGCAATTAACTTGCAACACTCGCATAATTACAGGCGACCTCATGTTTTGCTACTTATCAGCATCAACATTGACCCAGCGACAGTGCAGCCGCAGAGCCAGCGGAAAATTAAGGTGATCAGACCCAGAAGTACCCAGTGAAATTAGCTGAGACAAAAGTATGAAATACAAATTATATTCTTGCCTCTCTTTGGATGCTTAAACCGGCTTCAAAAGTTTCTCAATCCCTAAACCTAATTCAGAGAAAAGAAAATATATATATTACTTTGCTTGTAGTATTTTTTAAACTTTTATAATATTTCATTTTAATATTTAAATTAAATATTCAACAAAAGATCGCTTATACCCTCTTCGACTCTGATCCAAGAGATATTTCCAGCGACAAGCTTGCCCTGTCACATCCTCCTCGTCCTTGTCCCTCTGCCTGTCTGTGTCAGTGTGTGTGTGTGTGCCAGTGGGTGTGCGAGTGTGCCAGTGTGTTGCGCTGTGTGTGGGCAGTGGTTGGCTCATTGGTCATTTGGTTGCAGCTCGGTTGGTGTTAGCGGTTGCTCGTCATCGTCATCGTCATCATCAGGGGCTGATTGCGAGTGTTGTTGCAGTTGCTGCTGTTTGTTAATGCCTATATAGCACAAAGCTGATGCTGCTGCTGCTGCTTCCGCTGCTGCTGCTGCCTTGCGGTCAAGTGAGGCACCTGCCGCAGCTTCCTCGCTGTCCACCCACCTTTCCATCGACCCCTTTTCCGCCAATGTCGCTGCAAATTAACATTTTGTAACGCGTTTCGGTTGCTGCCGTGTTTTCATTTCACACTTTGAGTGTGTGTCCCTGTGTGTGTGACATGCATTTGACACAGGAACTGGACAAGGCAATTGCCCAGACCACGCCCCCCTCTATCCATGCCCGTGGCAAATTTGTTGTATTTGCGACTGATTGCCAAATCAAATATTTGGACCAAACACGGCCAGAAATAAATTGTTATTAAAGGAAATATTCAGAATTAATTATTTATTAACAAATTATTTTAAAACGATTGTTCTAAGTATTTTATATTTCAAGCTTAATTTTACTATTAAAAGGTAGTTTTTAAAATGTTTTCCAGACATTTGTTTGCTTATAAAACAAATTTTAGTTTTAAAATGTCTTCAAATATTTTCAAATATAAAATTTAAAATATATTCTCAAAATTTAGAGCACTTTTACATTTTCTAATATGTTTAATATATTTTATTACATTTAAAATACATTCAAATGCTTGTAAATAATATATTTTAATAGTAATATTGAAGTACTTCTTCGTATTTTTACATTTGTGTCGTATATACATATTTTCAAGTATTGAATTTGCAAGCACTTTTACATTTTTTAATATGTTTAATATATTTTATTCATTTAAAATACATACAACTAGCAGTTGTTTATGTTGATTACATTTTTAATTATTTTCCTCGACTTGTTTGCTTAATTCTTCTCAAAAAAAAAAAAATAGATACCATTCAAATGTATCCTTATTTATACCTCTTTTTTCAACTGTGCTCCCATCGCAGAGGTCAGCAAATAGGAAAAGTGGACGATGAGGTTGGCTTCCATTTCACACAGAAATAAATAATAGAGTTCCGAGCTCCTAGCGAAGGGTCGCACATTTTTGGATTTCAATTTGCCCAAAAACTGTTTAATTCGTACAAACAAATTTGTGCTCACAATCCGCTGATTGTTGGGTAAATTCATTTGATTTCTTGTTTGCAACTGACCACAAAAAATATAAATAAAGGATATAAAAACACACTCACACACACACACGGAGGTGAGCCGGAAACAAAGGGAATATAGTGAGTGTGGCGGCAAGCACCCGATGATAACTTATCAAACTAAATTATATCTACTGTAACTAGGCAGAAAAACAAAAAAAAAAAAGAATAGAAAAACATAATAATAAATAAATAATAAAGAAATCCTTAGCGGCGTAGACAGTTGTTCGGCATAATGTACATTTTTTTTGGAGCAGCAACTCCACCGAATAATCCTATATATAGTACATATAGTGTAATTAAACGTGTACGAGATATATATATATATATATATATATATATAAATATATATATATATTCCTCACATAGTGAAACCAACTAATGCTTTGTATGTTTAACGAATTAAGTAGCAAACCAAGGCAAACACCAAGTGTGTAGTGTATAAAAAAATACGAAGAGCCGTGGCGATATGAATATGAATATGAATATGAATACGAACGGATATATACTCGAATGTAACTGGAGAATCAGCTTGCCCCCTTGTTGTGTGTTTAAACCCCTCGAATATAGTGCTATATACCGTACCGACATGTGTAAAAAGATTTGCAGGCCACAAATTATATATAATTATATACAAACAGCCCTAAAACAATATATATGTATATGAGGACAACAAATATACGACTATATATATATATATACATATAAAGGTGTACCGTTTTTTCCACTTTTTTGTCTCTGCCGGGATCTAATCCCCGGCCCTGGAGGAAATTACCTGTAACAGAGCAACAATTACTTATTTCCGAAAGCCTTCACCCCGCCGCTTTAATGACAAAAGCCTAAGGAGGCGCAGGATAATGGCCAGATCCTGGGGGCGCGGTACGGGCACAGGTAAGCGCACTCACACACACACACGCACACTCTTCTGCAAAGAAGCAGCTGGAAAAAAAACTAATTTCCGCCACGCCCACCGAGCAACAATAAAGCTGCGTTGTCGCCATTACAGGAACAAATTACAAAAAAAAAAAGACAGGTGGAAAATAAAGAAAGACTTGACAATACCCTGGGAATAATATATATAAAGTAAATGTTTAATTAGTTCGATTTTTAATTGGTTTAATAATTTAAATGCATTTTTTAAAAAGTATTTGGTAATTTTTATTACCCATTCTCGATTCTCAAAGATCCAATTACAAATTTCAAGCATAAAAGCTTGCTTTATTAATAAATAAAACCAAAAAAGTACTAAAAATATCTTAAATTATTACAAATAATATAGCAAGCCAACCCATAAAAGGTTATCACATTGGATTTTATTTCAGATTCTAATACCAATATCACATTAATTTATCAGGTTAATTATATGGCGCAACGATCCCCAACTGGACCCTGGGAGGCGGGTCTGTAATCAAAGCAAACAACATTTTATTTAATAGTTTGCTTTGGACCAGAAACGGGGCGGCAAAATAAATAAATATAATAATAAGATGATAAAATGGATTTTCGTGTTGGCCGAGTTTATGCGTTATGCTGCCGCTGCCAGACGATAAAAATCTCTTTCATTTCCCATTTGAATTTGCCGGCGAGGCATACGCGTCTTATCAAGGCATAAAAAACGAGGACGAGACAACGGGAGTAGCGAAATAAATGCCGGATATCCTGGCTCTGGTGCGCAGCTTCCTCTGGTTGCCACCAAGCCCCTGGACACGGACACCGGTGCGGACATGGACACGGACACGGACCCGGATGCGGCGGATACAGGAATATGGGGCTAGGGACTCGGGGCAATGGGGATTCCGGGTACTTGGAAACGGCCGTGTTAATAGGCAGCGGCAAATTTGTTAAGCAAACGCCCCCTGGACTCCCCGAGGTCCTAAGTCTTGGCTTTAATAGATTTGCCGCATTTCGATTTCTCCGGCAAGGCTCCTCCGGGTTCAATGGCCAATACCGCCCTCGGACTATCGATTATTTTTCGCACAGCCTCGATTTCTCCCTCTAATTTGCGGCTGCCGTTTTCAATTTCACGGGCAAACACAAGGGCCGAAATAAAAAACAAATCGTTGAGAGCTAAACAAAGAAAAAAGCAGGGAAAAATAAAAAAAATCACCCCCCCCCCCCCCCCCACACAAAAAAAAA
>VNJN01006569.1:71826-142170 GCA_008042485.1 Drosophila mayri
CCCCCCCCCCCCCCACACACACACATACAAAAACCCAAGAGGAGACGATGACGTTCCCAGACATTTCACTTTTCCTCGCCTGCAATCGGATTACACATGCAAAGCCAAAAGGAGCGATGGCCAAGAGGCAGGATCTCCCTCCTGAAAAACAAACACAAACGAAACACAGTTTCGATACTAAAAAGCGCCGCAAAATCAAATCGAAGCCGGCGGAAAAGTTTCGGAAAAGCCAAACTATGAATGCACTTGGATCGGATTGCCTGGATGGTTAGGGATGCCCGGAGGAGTATCCCCGGAGTTCGTCTTTCGACTTTCACTCGTTGTGGTTTTATGGTTAGCTAAAAAATAAAATAAATTATTGCGGATTTCGTTATGATCTCTTATTGTATTTAGTTTCATTAAAGTTTTAAGGAAAGGGAAGTGGGAGTAGGAAAATGGGTAAACTTATTAAATTGAGACAAATTCTAAAGAATCTTTGGACTAAATATAAATGAGCATAAATTTTATTTAGTAACAATAATAAACAGAGCAAAATTGTACTTAGCATTCGCTGTTTATTTAAAGGATTTCATTTGAGAGAAGTAAATAAAAGGGTTCTTAACTATTAACATTTTAAATATTTTGTTATATAATATTTTAAAAGCGAAATGCTTACCTTTCAGAGTTACTCTTTAAAGTTGAAATATATTTAAAAAATTGTATATGCCATTAAGCTTATTTTCTTACATTTCAAAGAGCTTGCTGCGGTAAAACAATTTGCTTAAAAAAATAAAAATATACAAAGAAAACCCCTTGCAACTCTAAACGTTTCCTTGACACAAATAAGAGATGTCCGTCCACACCTGGTAATATTGAAACTAAATTCTTTGTGGAATATTTGTGATTTTCTTGGGTGATTAGCTTGTGGTATTCCCATTTTCCGGCCCAGTTTCGATATGGAATGCTTCCTCCTTTCGCCACAAAGCTAATGGACTCGGGACTTGGGCTCGGAACAAAGCAGGGAGAAGCTGTCAAACGCGTGGCCGGCAAATTGGAAATATGAAAACTGCAAACTGAAAACTGGAACTGGGAAGTGGGTTTCGGATTGCGATTGGTAGACGAATCAACAAGGACTACCGACAGGTGCTGGCACCGACGCTGCTCGGAAGCCGGATGTTGCAGCTGCAGCAGGAAGTGGCAGGAAGGGGGGTGGGTCCCAACAAAAGAGGAAATTAAAATATGCAGACCGAAAACCGCGCGTTTTGAATTTTCGCGCGTTTTTGGGCCACGCTTCTGCATAAATTGCAATCGTCCGTTTGGTTCTGAACACCTGGACCCCCCGAAACCCCCTCTAAACAGCCCCTGAACCGCCCCCTGACCCGCCCCTTTTGTGGCAACAGAGCGAGAAGGCCATGTATCATCAAAATATGCAAATCTCGGGCATTCGGATTCGGATTTTGGATGCGGACTACGCACTACGGCAATGGGTTATGGATTCCAGGATTCGGGGTCAGGGGTCACGAGTCACGGGTCAGGCCGCTGCCGTGTTCCCCTCCCTCTTCCTGGGGAAACTACTAACAGTAAATAATGCCAGGCAATACGGATGGATGGGCGGCGCCCATCGAAACCTGGCCAAAAGTCATTGCCGCCGGCTGCTGGAATTTATACTTACACAGCACCTCATCCCGCCCTCTCCCCCGTGGAGCCCGCTCCCAATCGGTCACGTTCCCGGCTAATCAGTGGCGGTGCGGTCAACAGGGGTCATCAGGGAAGGGGTCCTGCCGGCTGCTCCTGGATATCCGTGGGGCGGCGAATGGAAACTAGGAAAGGGAAAGGTTAAACCGAAAAATGTTCCTTAATAACGCTATAAATTCATTGAAAAAATAGAAAAATATTTCGAAAATTATTTTAAATGAATAAAAAGTCTTTGAATCTTGATTGTTTTTATTTACCATTTAGTTTTTGTTTAATACATACAATTAATTGCAATTCATTTAATTTATGTTCTCTAATTGCTTTTACACTACTGAAAGCAAAGCCAGTTAAAGTTTAACTAGCATAAAACTCTAACGACTGACCATAAAACTTGACTTCCGTTTACATAATTCCCCCAGCGAACTCTTATTATGGCCAGCACTTGAGACACTCGCATTAAATTTTACCACAAATACAATTTCCTTATGGCCTGCCAGCCCTTGCCCCACTATATATATTTTATAAATATATATGCATATATATATACACATATATGGCCCCAGATTCCACCACGATTTATGCACGCGCTCCACGGCATGTTCCGGGTGCAACCGATTCGATACAGTGGGCCTGCCTAGGGTTAAGGTAACCAGGGGCATGTGGCAAAACGATTTATGCGCTGCCAGATAGAAATCGATTGAACCGAGAGGACCCGGGGTCCTGGAGGGGCCCCAGCCGGGCAGATCCCGAGCGGAGGGCAGTGGTGAGTGTTTAGATTGAATGTAAACTGCACTTATGACAATGAACAAGTGACCCGGTCCACCCTGCTGCGACCCCCACCTGTAATGCCGCGGGGCAAAAGTCGAGCAAGGACTCGCCTTGTTCGGGCTCGCATCCTGTCTGGTAGCCTACAGTGGGCCTTCATTTAAAGGGCTATGAAATATTGTTACTATTGTTAATAAATTTTAAATAATAACAAAATACTTAAAGACTGCTAAACAGGAGTTTAAAAACACTTTTCAAATTATATTATTGAATTTATTATTTTATTCTATTTTCGAAATATATTTTTGAGCATTTCTTCGAGGGTTTTAGGGCCAATGTTGCACCTGTTTTAGCACTGTTTTTATACCCTTGCAGGGTATTACAATTTCAGTCAGACTTTAAATCAATAATTTTTATTATATTTTCTATGGGCAAATTAAAGTTTAGAATATCATAACTTAGGCAAAAATGCTTTAATTTCAATTCTAAAAGCAGTTCTGTCTTAGTTTTTATCAGGATAATAAATCTGCATACTTAATATAACAAATTTTTCAGATTAAATTTTGTGTCAATTTTTGCAAAAAATCATGATGTAACCCCTTACATATTTTTGAAAAACTCGAAAATTTTTTTTTTCTCCCGGAGGCGCATAGTTTGATTCACCTTTTCGTCCTGATCAAGAATATATATGATTTATAGGGTCGGAAATGCCTCCTTGTCAGAGTTTTAAGCTTCCAACTGTAAAAGGATTCCCCGAATTCTAGGGACTTTAAATAAATAATTTTTATTATATTTTGTATGGAAAATTTTATTGCAAATTTTCCATCGCCAAATATGACATACATGTTCATCAATTTTGAGGTTTGGCAACTTATTGTTATTTCAATATTTCGGGTTTGGTTTTATGGTTTAATTCCGCAAGGGTATACATTCTTCGGAAAGCCGAAGCTAGCTTCCTTTCAACTGTTTTCAGGTAAGGTTCCCTTTCAGCCTGTTGTAGTGCAACCTTTCACCCCTCCCTACCTCACTTACCCCAACATGCCACCCCCCCACCCCATTCCCATGCACCACTCACTCGTTTGATCCCATTGGGGAGCATCAGGAACAGGAGCAGTTCATGGATGCAGCAATTTCTATTTCTTTTTATGATTTATGGCGCTGAAATATTAGTTTTGCTTATTTCATATAGACGGGGGCCAGTCTAAGCTCAGTTTCTCCTGTCCCCTGGTTTAACCCTCGTTGCCCTCTGCCACACGATTCCCTTCTGGCGCCTTCCGCCACCCATTGGCAGGTGGCAAGTGAAGAAGCAGCAAGCAGCCACGTCTGAGTTGCATAGCTCATTTTGTGTGTGCGGCAGGTGAGCGTTTATAATAATCGGAGGGGGATGCAGGTGGAAAAAACCTGGCACATGCTGCCTGCCACCTGGAAAAGTCAGCTCCGGTTGCGGTTCTCCAGATAAAATTGTTTCGATCGAGCTGCGTTGCCATCTTTGCAATTGATGCAAAAATCCTTTGTGGCAGTGTCTGTGTGTGCGCTCCTTTCCGCCTTCCGCTTCCCGTTTCCCGTATCCTGTATCCTGTGTCCTGTGTGCGTGAGTCCTTGTGCTGAATGTGTTAATAAATTGCCACTTGCAGCTATTTTGCAGCCATGGCAAATTGGCTTTTATGCAATTGCCAATCGCTTGGATGCCACAAAGTGTGCAGAGCCCAGAGTCACTCTGTAGCAATGTATTCGAAGGGGTAAGGGGGGAGAGGGGTTCAAGTGTTTGCCATAAAATTTGATTATGACCTTTGCCCCGACCTAAACTCCCCTGTCTAAGCCCTACTCCACTGCCACTCAGTCATACGCAAATTGACACTGCGAGTCGAGGCAGCGTGATAGCCAAATAAATATTTTTGAGGAAACTGTGATTGAGAAAAATCCAGGAGAAAATTCCAGGAAAATCAGGGAACTAATAAAGTTACATACAAATAGTATTAATGCCTAATATGTATGGTTTTTTTCATAAAAATAAATATAGCAAAACTTTCCAAGTGTTTGAAAGAACTTGTTATCCCTTTTCATTTAATTTTTTTAATATTTCTTCAATCTGGCTTGTTTTTACTATTTCTATTTATTTAAATTTGAACAAGAAAGGAAGTCCAACTCGGTTTACCAAAGTTAGTGTACCCTGCAAGGGTACATATAAAAATATATATTACTTCGTGTAATTCTTGCCACCTCTAAAGACCACCTCTGTTTACCTTTCGAGTTGCATGTCAATTGTCGCTTTGAGCCATGACTTTTCCTTTCCTTTTCCTTTCCCTTACCTTCCTCTCCTAACCATTTCGTTACGCTTTTCCTTGTCGGCGACTCATTAAAAACGGCAAAAGTTTAAGGCCTACTAAACACTTTTCCGAAACGAAAAAAAAAACACGCAAAGCGTAAGGGAGTGTCGGTTGTTATGCGTTTTCCGTCGCAGTTAACATATTCATTTTGTCACACCTCGAAATATGAGCAGAGCCTGGGGGGGAGAAAAGCCGGGAAAGCGTAACGGAAACGCTCCTTGCCAAGCAGAAGGTGCGTGTCAATAGGTTGATGTGTTTATTTGCCAGGAAAAGCGCTTTGGGCGACAGCGATAATCGATGCGAGTGACAATTAGGGCCTGGCACAAGAAATTGCATTTCCTTCTGAAGGGGAAAAAAAAAGGAAAACAGAAGACTTTCCGCAAGAGATCATTTCTCTTGAGAAAACTCTGCAGGGGAGGAGAGTAGGGCGGGCTTAAGGGGCTACTGGAGCCCAAAATCGAAGTTGCTCGGAAAATGAAATTTAATTTTATGACTCATTATTTTACACACGCACACCTTGCGGGGGGATGGCATAGGGGCTGGTGTACAGAGCACATAAATATCGTTTGCTTGGATAGGAGGCCGTTAAATGAGCTCCGTGAGACATTTTGCGTTCCGCCTCGATTGTCAACAACCCAGCCCAAGTATCCAAAGGAAAAAGAGCGAAAAAAACACCAACTCTAACCCCTAGAGCCCGCCAAGCCCCACCCTCGGTTTCTGCCTTGTTTATTTGGCTTATTTATTTCGTCGTTTTATGCACACTTTTACTTTTACTTGGCCTTAACAATTGCCGGCCTCCTTTGTGCCTCCGAGTGTGTGTGTGTGTGTGTGTGTGTGACACTTGTGTGCGTCATGCGGAGAGAGGAGGGCTGGGGGGAGGTGGTTTTGTGCCCCCCCTTGGAATCAGCGGGGAATCGTGTCTATTTAAATCGAAGCGAAATCAATTTTGGGATTCGCGTTTTATGCACAAGGCAAACATAAAATGCGCGCATGAAGAGAGCTTAACCTTAGCCACCATGCCACCCCCCTTCTAGGAGGTTATCACCACCCCCCCGCCTGGCAGGATTCACCCACTCAAAAGGCAAAGTGGGGCGGCCTGAAGTGGTTTCAGTAGCTGATGCATTCACATTTGAGCACATTGTTGACAATTGAAATGTTTTGTGTGTGCGCTCGTGTTTGAACTGCTTAACGGGGGAGGCAGAGGTGTCGTTTTTGAGAGGGGTTTAGCTATAGCTAATAATATAATAATATTTATTATAAATATACTAAAATACCTATGCAGAGTGCCAAGTTAGTAAGGATTTCTAGGATGTACATGCATTATTTCTTTCTAACCTATTTCTTAGCCTTGATATCAGAATATGTTCTCTGTCTTAAAATATCTAAAATAATTTCACATACATGAAATGAAATTATCTATAAACATACATCTTTAGACTCCGAGAAGATCTGTCTGACAACATTTTTCTTAGAATCTCCGCTCAAAGCAACCCCCCTTGAGTAGCTGCTGTGTGTCTGCTTGCCAGCTGTTTCACCTGTGCCTGTGTGTGACCTTCCACCTTCCATCTCTTAAAAAGCCCCTCAAAAAAGAGCCCCCTTCCCCCTCCCGTTCATCACTGTGCTTGCCTGTGCAAAAATAATCGCATTTCCGATTCGCGATTTGTGATTAGCGTGCGATAAACATTCGCCTTCATCCTTTGTGCGATTTCTTTATGTTTGCCACCGATTTTGCCCGAAGCGGGTATATCCCAGACGCACCTTGGACCCCAGCTGCTCCCCTCCCCAACACGGCTTGCTCGAGCATAAATATTACGCGTTGATTTTAACTGAATTGGAAACTTTTATTTATTTACTTTTCTTTGGCTGGTTTTTGTTCGATTTTTGTTTATGCGGCGATAAAAGTGTTTCCGCTTACCGGCGCTCACAACCCCCCTTTGGCACGATGACGACTTGAATTTTCAATTAAAAAAACTTTGCATGGGGAATCGCAGAAGTGGGGACATTTTTGAATGGTTATTCATAAGCACGCTGCCGGGCCATGAATCAATGCTGCAAAGTCCAAAGTCCAGAAGGGGGTTACAGGGGGCTTCAGCGAGCTAATGGTGAGAGGGGGGGGGGGGGGGGGGGGGGGGGCTTTGGGTGTCTGGCCAAGTGACAGTCATTGTAGCAGAAATTATTCCACTAGAATGTTATCAGAATTCTCGTGAACTTTGGCCCCACAAAGGTTAGGGGTTCGAAGGCTGTGAGAGCGTGAGTCTGCAAGTATTGGCAAAAGTATCTCAAGCTGCATGCGATTAACTTCAAATTAAAACAGTTTGTTCAAGGATATTGATAGAGTAAGGTGTGATCCATTTAGGCTTATTATTGCAAAGTTTTCTTATCCCATAGATCGTTTTCAGGATCCTTTTGGGTCAACTTGTATTTCCTTTTGGTAGTTTTTCTTTTGCCATGTTCCACAGGCTTTTCCTATATAACATTTAGTTTCTCCTCTTTAATATCTATTTTTTCCCCTGCTCAACTTTCCATAGCTTTGACTCAAGTCCTTCGTGACTCACGTTGCCATTTCTGAGCCGCTCTGCATAGTTTCGTGTTGCTGACGGAGGCGGCAACATTATCACCGGCAACATTATTCATTATCGTTTACCAGCCCGCACCCCCCGTATCCCCCTTTTCCCCCTTTTGGTCATTTCAAGTCGGTGACATTGCAACAGATACTTCTGCTCTGCCTCAAAGTTGGCTTCCTGCCTTCCCCCAACGTCTCCTGCCCCTGGCTTTCGAGAAGCTGAACTACGCCCCCATCCTTGGGCGCCTTTTGAGTCCGAGTGCCTGGACAAAGTTTTGCATGCTGCAGAAATAAGAAAGAATAAAATAAAAATAAAATAATAATAAAGCGAAAGAAAGCTATCTTTGAGAAGCCGAAATTTGTATACCCTTACAGCTTGAAAAGGGATTAACTCAAACGTAAAGGACATTGAATAATTAAAAAGAAAAATCCCCTAACGGTGTACATAATTTTTCTGATTTTCCTAGATTTTCTCTCAGGATAGCTGCAGCTATCAACAACGAAAGACTATCCCCTTCATTGCAAACTTCAAACTAAAACTTAGGACCCTCTCCAAGGGTATTGAAATTGTGGCCGAGGGGAAAAAGGGGTGCGAAAAGGAAAAGCCAAGGAAAACGCATCTCGATGGGCAGAAAAACTTCCGTTTCGAGTTGTGGCCTGGAAATTGGCAACTCCAATCAAGCGGAAGGATCCATAGGAATTCGGTTGGAGGTTTTTGAAAATGCTTCCATAAATACAAAATGCATTTGGATGAATTTTAGTAGCTCATAATCTATGAAGCTCTAGTTTCTAAGAACCTTAAACATCCAATATAGTATATAAAGACCTGAAACGACCTTCATAAAAATTATATTTTCTAATTTTTGAAATCATTATTCAGACTTTATTTTAGTTAAATAAACTTAGTTTAGTTGGAAATGTTATTTACAAATTAAAGGTTGGGCGTCTAAGAATTGTTGTGTTTATTACTATAGGTAAAAATAATATTTGAAATAAAAATCAATTATACAAATATACAGAATTTATGTACAAATATCAAAAATTTTATTATTTATTACACACACTTACAATATAAATAATAGCTTGGTTTTTGTATTTCTATTCAAGATAGTCAAGTTATGTTTTCCGAGGTACCTAAAATGCGACTTCCTTGCACTTTTGCAATTATTGTGTCTGTTGACCGTGCAGCTGCAACATTTCAAATTTCGTATCCTGCGTGCGGACATATCGCCCCGGTTTTCCGCCGCCAACCCCTTACATTTTCCTTCCCCCATTTTCCCGTTCTGGGCAGACAGACTTTCCCATGGCTGGCACAGTTTGAGCCTTGAATATTTTGCATTTATGCAAAAAGGCAACACAAAAAGCGGGTCTCAAATGGAGCATAGAAGAAGCTGCCGAAGAAGAGGCGCCAGCTGCCACGCCCACTGGGGCAAAAAAGTTGCAACTTTTGTGCGGTTTTTGCAGTGACATTTTCATAGATTTCGCTAGCTGCGAAAAGTCGGGGAAATCTGAAACTAAAAGTTTCCAATTTCTATGTTTGCATAAATGTGTCTACATTTATATTTGATTTTGTTGCATAAATTATTTGTTATTATTATATATTTATTTGTATTATTATAATTTATGGAATTTACTTCCGGAAAATTGAAAGCGAAAGTTTTGAGATTTACATTCGCGACTTGTATGCAAAACCAACCGCAGCGCTGACCCACGCTATTAATTACCCATTCCGATACGCACCGACCTGGCTGCTATATATCA
The DNA here is from genome assembly GCA_008042485.1 of Drosophila mayri. NCBI lineage: Eukaryota > Metazoa > Arthropoda > Insecta > Diptera > Drosophilidae > Drosophila > Drosophila mayri. The sequence goes on from VNJN01006569.1 coordinate 80,917, forward strand.
TCGATCGCATCGGGTATACATAGTTCTATCGATTCCCGTCTGGGGTTTTGCATCCGCCTCGGGGTTTCGCCACGGCTCTTCTCGGGTAATGCAATGCCTTGGAAATGCCACGCCAAGAGATGCACCGCTGCACCGCTGCACCGATGCACCGAGAGTTATCAGGCGATCCAGAGTGGCTGGAACTTGTTTCAAATGCATTTGCTGGCTCCACCACAAATATAATAAATCAAGACGTTTATTTGTGCATTTTATCAGCAGCGGAATATCTAGGAATATAAATAAATAAATGTTTATAGTAAAGACAAACAAACTTGCTGCATTAATACAACATTTTTCGCACTGAATTATATTTGTGACAAATCAATTTTGATCAATTTTAATTATATAAATCGCTAATGTGTTAAATGGTGATTTCAATTTGATTATTTTAGTTTTAAGCAAAAGCTACAACATAGAATTAAAATTGTAATATGAAATAAAGCAATTATAAGCTTTATAAATTCATAAAATATTTGTTAGGTCTTTTAATTTATTCCTAAATATTTATTACCTTATTAACCCTCTAAGAATTTCCCCTATTTAAGTTTCTTATCAAACAAATGCGTTGCATTTTTATTTATAAAATCTTTTGGTAACTCTGCTCTCACTCACACTTGGCCAGCTTTATGGGCTGATAACCGAGCTAACAAAAAAAAAAAGGGGAGAAAGAAAAGTAAACAGAAAAATCGAATTGCAACGACTTTGTGGATTAAATGGCGAATAATTATTTTATTTTTATTGAGCCGGAGGAGCGACTGGCAGAGCGGGGCGCGAAACGGGTTTTCCCAGCAGCGGCAATCAATGAGAATATAAGCTAGTATATACTATATATGCCCCTATCATGTGCAAGCTGGAAAAGCCTAGCGCGGACCTGAGATCTCCGATCTCCGAGCGGCCTGAGGTCGCGAAGCGAGGTCGCCGATCGCCGGAGATCAGTTGATTGCCAGCCACCGGGGAGACCAGCCAGCGCTTCGCCAGCCAGCGACTAGAGAATCAGAATCAATCAGAGCGGAAAAAGTTGGATTGGTATTGGGAAATCTGGGGAAAATAGAAAACTGCCAACCTCTAAGATGCATTACATCCTCTTCGTGGCCCTTCTGAGCTTGGCCCAGGCCCAGCGTGTGGGCAGTAAGCATTTCAGTCCCAAAGGAATGGGTTAACAGTGCCTATAATCGAAATTGAACCCTTTCAGAGGCCATGATGCACTTCGGCAACTGCAATTCATCGGAGTATGGCCGCGGCACCTGCATCGAGAAGACCGACTGCGACTTTTATGCCGTGGACAAGCTGACGGACTACGAGAGCAAGCGGCAGTGCTTCTCCCGCCAGCGACCCGATCTGGTAAGAATTACGGAACAATACGATATATATATCATATGCATATAGCTTCCCAAACTCGTTATCCGCCCAACGAGATCTTCTTCACTTGCATTCTCATGTAATTTTTTGGAGCAATTTCAATTAAAAATCTCGAACCCTTTAGATATTGTATCTATGAGTTCTGCTTTGAGTTTGCCAAAGCTTCTCCAGGATTTTATTGTCATTAAACCAAGAAGAGTTCCTATTTTTTGACAATTAACTTCTATGTGCTGCTTAATCTGTATTTGGAATTCATGTTTCTTTATTTTCCCTTTCACACCATTTATATTTTATATATTTTACAAAAATCAGTGCTACCTGCATAATTCTGTATTAATTTAAAATTTCCTCCAGGTCTGCTGCCCTCGCGAGACCAACTTTATACCTTTGCTGGGCGCCAGGATAAACAATGGCACCGCCGCCGCACTCTCTGTTCTGGGAACACCTATCAGTCGGGAGCCTCGGCCAGACAGCATGGATGCCCTGCCACAGCATCCGCATTGCGGCACCTCCTTCTTCCCGCGCATCTTCGGTGGCAGGGAGGCGGAGCTCGGCGAGTTCCCCTGGACCACGCTCCTCGAGTATTCGGTGCAGGGCGGCGGCCTGGACTTTCCCTGCGGCGCCGCCTTTATTGCCCAGCGCTGGCTGATCACCGCGGCGCACTGCGTCAACGCCCAGATACTGGGCCCGGGCAAAAAGCTCATAGCTGCCCGGCTGGGCGAGTGGAATCGAGACGAGGATCCTGACTGCGTGACCAACTTGGATGGCAGGCGGATGTGCCAACCGAAGCACGTCCGGGTGACCATCGACCGAATCCTGCCACACCGAGGCTTCGATCCGAAGAACCTGACCAATGATATCGCCCTGCTGCGGCTGTCCCGGCCGGTGCAGTGGCACACGCCCGATATGCAGCACGTGGAGCCGGTGTGCCTGCCGCCACAGCGGGGAGCGCAGGCCCACCAGTGGGCTCCGGCGGGCGCCTCCGGCGACATATCTGGCTGGGGCAGGACCGAGGTGAGCAGCAGTAGCAAGGTGAAGCGGAAGGCCATGGTGACCATCCAGGCGCTGGAGCCCTGCCAGGAGGCCTTTCGGGCGAGAAAAATACCCGTGGACGAGCGGCAAATATGCGCCGGCGGCACTGTGGGCGTCGATTCCTGCGGCGGTGACTCCGGCGGCCCGCTGACCGTGGAGGCGGACACGCCCAAAGGCGATCGGTACGTCTACTTGGCAGGCGTCGTTTCATTCGGACTGGAAAATTGCGGCACCTCGGAGTACTCGGGCGTCTACACGCGGGTGAGCAGCTACATGGACTGGATTGAGGAGACCATCCGCGCGAATAGCCATTGATTCTGTTAAAAATATCTCCTTTTTTTTGTAATTAAATCAATTGAATTTGAAGTTGAGTTGATTCTGCAGAGATTAATTTATTTCAAGTTCCAATTGTGTTTATCCCTGTCACCGTCCTTAGTTTCAAAAGCACGTCGCCCATCAAGGTCATCCCTCTATTCCTCCTCGTTAGTTCTAGGCTTCGACTTGGATCCCTTCCGTTGCTTGTGTCTCTGGGGTTTGACAGCCTCGACGGAAACTTCGGGCATGGGGTTTCGCTGCAGATCTCGAATTTCGGCCTGGACTCTTTGCAGGAGTTTACTCATTTCGGACACCAGTTCCATGACGGCGGCCAAGCGCGGGACTTCCGGCGGTTGCATGGTGAAGAGGATTCTGGCCTTCATCATGAGATTCTTCTTTCCACGAGGGTTGCACATGGCTAAGGGCACTTAATACAAGCGGTATCAAATTCAGTAGGATATTTTTGAAAATTTGGAAAACGATGTTCAAAATATAAGAAACAATCTGAAACTGAAACAGCAAAGTCAAGGAGTATTAGTTGAAAATTGGTAACAAAAAAAGTAACAGAGAAAATATAGTTATTGCTCTAAAAGACCGACACTAGATCTGATTAAATAAAAGTAAATAGCAAAAAAGCCTAAGAAAGGGTTGAGTGCTAGGGATTTCCCCCAGCTGAGGTTTTCCCTCTACGCTTCTACCCAGCTTAAGGCGTCATAGCCGTCACTGACGTCACTGATTTCCGGCGGGCAATTTAACAAACATGTTTCCCTATTCCATTATATCGGCCAATCTTGATTTGTGTCCAGATTAAGAACGTTTGCCCATGTCACCACCGAAAAGTTTAAATTGATGAGGCTTCGAGAGCCCTGAGATCACCACTCGCTCTCTGTTTCCAATGGGTTTGTATTGCAATTAACATACAATAGAGTTTGATGGGGAATAATAATTTATGGGCTTACCTATGCAGGCAAAATAAATATATAAATTTAATTTAAATACATTTAAAAAAGCCATTGAAATAAATTCAACGAAACATGTATTTCTATAACAATCACTAAGAGGTAGTTTCTTAGGGAAGTACCTTGTGCAGTTCTGCTCAAACTGTTGCCAACCAGTCTCTAATAATAATCAAAATTATCTGACTCCAATTGCTATTTTCTGGCGCAACTTCTGCCGATCGATCCAGAATATATAAATATATACACACACACACACACACCTAGAGATACCTCCAGATATCTTAACACAGGTTCGAGGCAAACATTAAATGCAGTTTTTTATCTTCATTGACATTGGTTTTATTTCACTTATCATTATTAGCAACTACAAATAAATATTGTAATAAATACTTCGAGCGTTACATTGTGACGCAACTAGGCCTAAAATAAATTAGCTTACGACGAGGTTGTGGCAAAAAAAAAAATGTTAATAATAATTATAATTCGTGGAGATTTCACTGCTCAGCTGCTGCGTCCAAAGATCAGGGCCCGGCGACAGCGATCCCGATGGTCCCGCATCTTGCCGGCGGGACAGGGCTTGGACAGCTTCCGGGAGACGAGGAGCTGGCTGGTGAGGGTGCGGCTCTTGGGGCTATAGAAGACTAGCCGACGGGCTTCCGTGGCTCTAAGGCTCTGGGCCAAGATTAGGGCGATGATCACAAAGGTGAGAATGAGCAGCCGTTGCAGTTGCATTTCGTGGGATTTCCTCGGGATTTACACCAAACTTAGATCACTGAGAATCCTTTTCGAAGATCTGCTTGAATTTCTTTCGATTTTTCTGCGTATTTATTTGTGACTTTTCACAGGTTCGTTGGGCGCAACTTTCGGGTTTTTTTTATAGGTCAATTCGCTGGGGACTCGCTTTTATTACTGAGCCCGTTCGCCGATATTGCGCCCGCCGATATTCAACTTCGATAGGTAAAGACGGCGACCGCCCGCCGGCCCGCTGTAGATAAGATAAGCCCCCAAAGGCATTCCGCTGGCACGCGATAAGATAGCCCCTCTATGGCCACAGCCCTCGGCATAAATACAGCTATAGGTGTCTATAGCCACAGTGATGTCTGCGGGTTGCCCCTGGATCGCCCCGATTTTTCACTGGCTGCTATTTTGGTGCCTTACTCTACAACCAGCGCCGTATGACGAAAGCGCGGGGGAATTTGCGGCCCTCGTAACCGCTCGCTCGAGCCATGCGTTCAAGTAGTAAAATTCCACTGTCATGATTCCCCCTTCTGGCGAACTCCAAGGAGGCACTGCGTCATCGGATGGATCACTGACCACCAGCGCTACCTATCAGTGACGCCGCTTCCGGTCGGTCGCTCGGTCGGGGGGGTTGGCAGTGATCTATGGCACAGTCCCAGTCGCAGCCTGAAAATATGCCATGCTCTGGGCATTGTCAAGTAGAAATTGGGAGCATAAATCATGTGGAATTCGATGTCAATCTGTTAAAAATATTAATATGGCTCATCAAAGGATAGGGGGAACTTTACTGGATTTTCACAGAAATTTTCAAAGTGGTTAAGTGGTGGGGAACAAGCATTATTTAAGCCTTGTTTTACAAGACACAGGATCTGTAAAGAGTTGTTTCTCTAGAATTTGTGGGAATTTCCTTCTGCCTAGAAGATGCAGCCAGGGGCCACATCTTCGGGGAAATAATAAATAAATAAATTGGCCAACAGAGATTACAGATTTAATGTACATTTTAAACACTTTATCATACACATATTTCGATGGTACCACATTTGATACAAAATTTAAAATTATATTATAAAAGTAATTTAAAAATAACTCCAAAACTTGCACGCATTTTTCTATGCCTTCGTTGACCTAGGAAATGGCTAATAAATTACTATAAATAAAATAAATAAATAAATAAACATATGTATATTATGTTCAATAAACATAATAAATATTAATTATTATTAACAATAAATATATTTTATATTTTTGAAACTAATCATTTACTGACCTAGGCAAGGCCCTAAAAGGCTGCGTCAAGCGCCTAAAAATATCAATGGCTCATTAAGATTAAGTTGACATGGGTTGCCAAGCAATTAAAGGGAACTATATTTATTATCAGCATTTCCCGTAAACAAAGTTAGTAATAAATGTGTTTTGTTAAGCATAACATGTTCAAGGAAAATTGATAAATGAGTAAGGAAAATTATTAGGCTTTGGGAAAATATGCAAAATAAAATAAATTCAAGTAAAGATTTAAAAATGCATAAATCTCATATACCTTTATTTCACCTTTTTCAAAATTAGAAATATTTTCTGCATAATAATAGTAGTTGGTAGTTTATAATAAATTTATAATTATTAATTTATTTTTATAATTTTTAATTTTTTAATAGTTAATTAAACGTAAAAAATAAGTGTTAAGCTATCGAAAAATTAAGGCTAGACAACAACATAAAAAAATGCCTCAGACATTGGTTTTATATTTACTAGTTAGTATAGATAATTCCCATAATTAAACTATTAGAATTTTGTTTTACAATATTTATTTTTTAAGAGTAAACAAGACTGAACAATTAAATACTTAATAAATCATATTTTTCTAATACTTTTATCTGATCTGAAAATTCAAACAATTTCTTTTCCCTTCTGGCAACATCGATGGCCTTTAATCCAGCGAATGCTGGCCATCCCTGAGCACATTCTGGCAGTTGTGAAATCGGAATTTCATTCAGTAATTAGCTCAGACTCCGCTGACATGTCGATAAGGGGCTTGATGAATTTGATTTGGAGCCGAATCACCTGCCAGCTCCCCGATTACAATTAACGTGCTATTGGGCAGAGGCCCCTCCCCCCATGGCTGACGTAGCCGCGGTGCAAAGTTTGACGGGCGTCTGACCAGCGGACTTGGCTATAACCACCAGTAATTCGGTAATACCATTCACGGGCGGCGGCCCTTGGATTCGGATCGAGCGTCTCGGCACATTCGAGTGATCGATAGACGACGCGGATCGACATTGGATCGATACAGGCTCTGACGCATGCAGCAATGGGTTTATACCTACCGAAAACTGAGGGGATTATGAGGATTGATGGGGTTTATTTTTGGCAAGAAATTGGTTATGAATAATTAGTATGATATATGTAAAATCGAGAGATTTCATGATGGAGAATCCTTTGGCAATTAACAGATGAATATTTGGGTAAACGGTTAAAGGCATTAATTAAGAAATCACTTTGGCTTTTATTATATTTAAAATTTTATATTAACAGAAAATCTTTTTTTATTTTTATTTAACTTAATTTTTTGTGGACCTATGGGTGTGTCATAATATATTTAATAAATTTTTTTTATATTTATAATTATATTCAGACAGAAATGAAATGAATGGATAATTTGTAATGTGTATTTTAGGTATCTCTAAATATTTATAAGTCAAATATTATAAAACATTAAATTTATTAAAATGAATTAAGGGTTAGTTTAATTAATTATTTTATTATAAATCCCTGACCTTATACTTGGCATACAATAAATGTTATAGGAAAAAACAAATCGTATTTTATATTAAACAATTAATTATCAATTAATGCACCCCTCTCAAAATAAAACTGACTTCCCAGGTGTCTTAGGAGGTCAACACTAGCCAGAAGAACCACCTGTTAAGACCGATTAAGGTACAGATAATAGGCTTTTGCGTCAAGTCGGCATTATAATTGTTAAATAAAGTATTTCCGAATCCACTCGAGCAGCTGATATCGCGTATGAGGCACTATAGAAATCCCCCGCGTAATGCATATTTAATTGATAAGACATAGTGCTTCGGCTAAGACTGTTGATGCCGCAGATCGACCTTCGCTGGAATGTTTTAAAACTGCATTAAATTCCTTTGCTTTTTTATTGTATTTTATTGTTAGGTGTAGGGCTTGCGAGGCAGATAAATGGCATAAATAAATAGGATTTGTTTGTTGTTTGTTGAGAGAGTTGGAGATTCGTTCGATGGTGATGGTGATGGCTGTTCATTTCGGATCACTTCAGCAGTGCACGCCATCTGCAAGACAGAGATAGAGATTGGTTTAAGCGGGACGCCACACATTTTCACCCTAATTCTTATTATTTTCTTTTGTAATCTGAGGTGACGCACTGACACTGTGGCGTATACGTAATGCGTATACGTGATATGGTCGTATCACCCACCTGCATTGTAGGCAATGATGCGGCGGCAATTGCCGCGATGATCATGCATGTGGCACTTGGGACAGGGCTTTTCCATCCCGTGTGTAGCCAGAATCTGGCCACGATGGATCCCATTTGGTTTGAGGAAGATCACGCGACGCGATTCGGTGGGCGCCGGGGCACAGAACACGATGACGGCCCACAGGCAGAGCGAATAGAGCAGCAGTTGGTGCATCGACATCTCTCGGTTTGGTTCGGTTGTAGGGTTATCTTAGGATACACGACTTGGTCGCCCGGAGGGTGCGATATACCACAAAAAAAAAAATAATTATAATAATGTATAGCTAACCAGTGAGTGGCTTGCTCCAATGCCGGCAGTTAACTGATTTTATACGAGTTTGGGGTAGCACTTCTTAAGAGCTCTGCCCGCTTGTCTTTTCATTGAGTTGATAAACCCGTCACAGGGTGTTCCAGTGCCCCAACTGGGCATATAATTAATTGAGGTAGTGAAGCAAATGAGTGAGCAGCTGAAAATGTGACTGAATGAGTGAAAAAGGAGCCATCAGGTGATAAAAAAAAGCATTAACAAGTTCTTGAGAACAATATAACAATTGTAGGGAGTCTGTAAGGTTCAGATCGTTATTGTTCACCCCACCAACACCTTACTACACGTCACCCTGTTTCTTTGGAGTACTGCTTCTCGGCCTCTCAGGGCGAAATCTTATCTTTGCCTCCATGCCATTTGCAATCTGTGTAATTGAGTGCTCCGCCTTTGCCCAGCACTGATTTCGTTGCCGAGCGACAGCGCGCGTTGGGTGTCTACAATGCTTGCCACACTATCATCATCAGGGCGAACCTCACTGCATTTGCATAGGACGTGGCCCCTCGTGCGATCCATGGGAGCTTAACCCTCTATTCCGACGAGAACTTCACACGACAAAAGGGGGATTTTCTCAGCACTTCTTGGAAGATTTGATTACTTTTGGCGGCACTCTTAAATCACTTATGGAACTTCCAACAATAGGGGGTCTGAGTTATTAAAGAGAAATGAGCTCAACAAAAATAGTATTAAAAAGTACAATAAAATAATATTTTACTGTTGTAAAAATATTCGAATTTTTTAATAAGCAGCACTTTGGATATTTAAGATGCCAAAGAAAATCTGAAGCAGTTAGCAATTAGATTAACTAACAAAAGGCGGGCCCGTATTTTTAGAGCTGATTAAGAACGTGGGTTAATTGGCTCGTGTTTTGCTATTTTCGGTGATTTGGCCACAATCGCCGCCTGATCGGAGCAGATAGCAAGCAGGCTTCCCGCACGCCGTGAACTTTGACAATTAGATCCGCGGTGACTTTTTTTTAGCTTCGTAACGATCGCCGGAGTGAGCCATACGAAATTCGGTGTAAAAGAGCCACCTTTATGCTCCGTCATTGGGGGAGAGCTTGGGGTGTGTGGGTGATGACCACGCGACTCCCCCCATTGAGCATTAAGTGTTAATGGGACGTAGGGGCGGGGGAGACGTCAGAGATCTATTTGCCGATTTTGTGTGTTATCGCAAATAATGACACTCGTTGCGCTGAAATTTCCCGAAAATGTGACCGAATAAAGGTCTCTCTCTCTCTCTATAAATATGTCGCTGAGTCAGCCGGTCGATTTCTGTTATCTGCCAGCGGCCTATATCTTGTATCTTGTATCTTGTATCTGGCGTCTGCAGTATCTGAGGCACACACCAGTATTCGCAGTATTTCATCATACCTACGGTGCCCAATGGCCGACACGTGATGTGACGTAGCTTCAATTTCATGACGAAGCGCAAGGGTTAACGTCCACCTCCATCCAGGTGCCACCATCTGGGGTTTTCTAGGGTTTCTGGTAGTTGTGGTCTTCCGGGAAATACATATTAGATGTCAGGAGGCATCGGTCGAAAGTCTATCAGCTCGAGTTTACTGCGCATTTTAGAAACTGAACTTAGAAGGGGGCAATATTCTCAAGGTTAAAAGGTATTTCGAATGATGCCAAACTTCGTTTGATTTCGAAATAAAATATCTGAATAGCTGCAAAATAAAAAAAAAAAGAGTCTTTCCCTGCTCTGCCTTATCTCCGTAATTTACAAGACTTGTTTTCATTTCACTTTAATCACGGTGCCAAAAAACACAGACTTAACATAAACACAGACTAAAAATAAACTAGGCTAATCGGGGTATTCCATTTTTAGACAATCTGTGTGGGATAGAGATAAAATATGATTTTGTAAGTGCAACCAATTTCGGGGGAATCTCTACTCTACTCACCCGCCGGCAGCGGCCGTGATGATCACGGATGAAGCCATGGCGGCAGCGATTGCCCCGCGTGTCGAACAGCATGGACTTGCCGAGCAGATCCGTCGCGTTCTTGGCCGCCTTCTCCGACTGGGTGGCATTCAGGTGGTTAAAGTAGATCACCTTACCGGTGCCGCTGCACGGCGACCCCATCAGCAGGACCAGGAGCAGCAGCAGCAGCAGCGACAGGAGCGACAGAAGCGATCGCATCTCGAGCCAAGGGTCCCAATAGCACTGAGCACTCTTCCACGCTGCGGCTTTGCGAATTCGGCGCTGGCCCGACGATCCATCTTATCAGCCCTGATTAGCTTGTTTGTTTAGCCACGACGAGTGGCTGTGTATCTCGCCGCTGGACACACTCCACTCTGGAATCTCTGGCAGTGTGTCCGGAATGGATCTGTTGTGGTCACTCGGCGGCAGAGAGTGGCAGACTTTCAGGCGGCGGCGGAGAATGAATTTTCTAGTTTACTTTTGGGTTAAATCACGGACACTCTTCTAGTTGCAAATTAATCAAATATTTATGGCAGCAATAAATACTGTAATTAATTGAAATTCATTAAGAAAAGAATTGCATTTCAGACAAACCTTTGGGACAGATTATTCTCTCTTCATAAACCATTAACAAATTATTATTAAACAAAGCAAGCACACAGCCCTTTTACAACATTTGCTTGGTTAAAAATAAACATTCGCTTTGAGTGAAAAGGTTGACAGACCTTTTTGGCAAATGTTTTCCATTTAATTGGAAAACTGTCACAGTGCCGCTGACAATGTTAAAGATTTAAATGGTTAAACCTACATATTTCTTGGCACAATAAACCCATTGGATTTGACGCCAGAATTCATAATTGTATCTAATTAATTGCGAAATTAAATCAGATTAAGAGGCACTTTTGTCTGGCTTTAAGTTTTCTTTTATTTTCACATGCTCTATCGTCTTACATCACAAGGAGGAACTGTAGTTTTGTCTGTCTCGTACTGGCCGCAATTCCCTGAATCTTTGCTTTCTCCAGGACCTTTAGGAAAGATCCTATGGGTCCTCTCCTCTATCGAGCGGTGGCGCCCGGCGCTGCTCGATAAACACAATTATCTGGATCCACGGTGATGAGCTCTGCGAAGAGATTAAGAGAGAGCAAATCTTGAGATTGGAGTTTGGTTTTTATTAATTTTTAAATATTTAAAATAATGCTTAATTCTAAAAGTCTTGAAGTCTAAACTATAGTTGTTTCACTATTTAAATTTCAGCAAGAGCTTAGTGAGGAATTAATTTAAATTGTATATTGCTTTGCCTTATTTTCCTTAACCTTCACCTTACTCCCTTAGCTCCCTTATAGTCCCTCATCCCATCTCGCACTCACCCTGAGCTGCATCCTTGCCGCAACTGTGCTGTCCCTGATTCCTTGGCCTGCCACGCGACCTACGTGGCTCCCGCTTCCCCTCCACCTCCTCCTCCTCTGAGGTGGACACCGTCCTCTCCAGCACTCTCCTACGTGTGGTCGCGGCCTGCACGACTCCGGCTGCCGACTGTGGCTGCTCCTGTTCCTCCCGCTGCTCCTGCATTATATTCTCGCTGGATGAGTGCTTGGGCGGCCGGCGGCGTCGATTCCGCATTCGCTGCGAGCTAAAGCTCTCCTCGCGGATGACCAGTGTGCCAGCCTTGCTGGTGCGCAGGTAATAGCGCGGCGCCTTCGCCACCTCCTCCTCTTGGGCGAACTCCGGCGAGGAGTGGCGGCCCTTGGAGAGGCTGAATCGCTCCAAAATGGAGCTGTGCGAGCGGCGGTAGCGCCTCTTCTCCCTAGGACCCGAGCTGGATGAGTTCAGAGTGGAGGTCGAGGGCGGTGTGGGATAGGTGGGCGTAGGTGTGGGCAGGTCCGACTCCACCGCCTCCTCCTGGAAGCGGACGCCGCGCAGCGAGCTGGAGCGCCGCGAGCTGGACGAGGGCTCCCAGTTGGGCAGCTCGTGGGTGCTGAAGTCAATGCAGCTGCCGTGCGTTTTCCGCCGTTGCCCAGCGGCGCTTTCCCGGCTTGAGCTGGGCGTGGGCGTAATTGTGGGCGTGGGCGTGGCCTCGGCAATGTGCAGTCCATGGAAGTTCCTCTCCAGATTCGAGGTGGCCGAGCGTTTGCGACGCCGCGGCGAGTCGCCCGATCTGTAGGTCTCCTCGCGCAGCCCCTGGGCATCCACCAGAAGGTTGCCTGCATGATCGTAGAGCAGGATGCGGGGCAGGGCTATGTTGCTGCAGCTGCGGGAGGTGCTCAGCTCCCAGTTCCAGTGCGGCGGCTTCTTCAGCTTCAAGCTAAGCAGATTGGCAAGTGGATCGTTCTCCTCTTCGAGAGCCTGGGTCTCCGTCTCCTCCTCGTCTTCAGCTGCCAGGGACATGGCGGATCATGGGCCAAGGATCTTAAATATATATATTTATATATACGCTTTTTTTGTGCCTTGATTTTCTGGGACTCCTTCCACCTGTTGGTTGTCCGTTTCTCTTGCTGGTTCTGCCTTTAACCCAGAGCTCTTCCCCTTCTCCGGCGGCTGTGATCTCTGGCTGCTTCTTCGCTCTGCTGCTTTGGCCTTTGGCCAATTTATTGTTTATCTCAACTATGTCTGTACAGGTGGCACTCGATGGGCGCAATTATTGGGTTTTGTCAGTCGGTTTTGGGTTTATTTATTTGTCAGTTTAGTTAAGGAAAATATTTTCGGGGTTTTCAGCGCATTTAATTGTTTTTATACATATTTTTTGTTGTATTCTTTGAGGGTTTTATTGTCACTTTTTTATATAGAAAATGAAATGAATGCCATTCCTTTGTTTTGACTCCAACATAGCCAGTGCTCACTGTCTTTTCCTTTGGATGCTGCCCACGCTTTCAATTATTTTTGGCTTATTTTTTTCAGCATTCTCTTGTTTCTCTTTTATGTTTCGCTATTTTTAGGCGATCCGCTCCCAGAAACTGGCCGTTCCCGTTCGGATTTCCCAATTAACCAATTTTCCTTTGACTCCGCGAGTTTCCCCTACTCCGTCACCCATAGATCGCTGGTGGTGACATTTGCGACACCGACACCGACACACTGTGCCACTTTTTTGGGCAGTTGGACACCGAGACACACCGAAGAAAAGGGGGGATGGGGGTGATGATGGGGGGAATAAGAAGCAAACAAAAACAGAGAACGGAGATGTGGAAACAGCTGCCGTCCCACTCCAACTGGCGTCGGCCGTCTCTGTCGTTTCGGTGCCACCGATCAGCTGCGATCTGTGAGATCTCTTTGGATCTCTGTGTTCCGCCCGTCAACGTGCCTCGTAGCCAACTGTTCGCTGCGGCGGCATCTCGCCTTTGGGCCCCCAAAAAGAGGCACCTCCTCCCCCGGCTCTGCCTGCGCCTCCACAAATATCAAGAGGAGGCGGCACCCCCCTTTAGCCCCCACTGGGATTCCGCATATTTCACGCTCTCACACGGCGAGTGACTTTACTAAATCAAAGCGAAATCGGAGGCTGGATACCCTTGCAGAGCAAAGAAACTATGAACTTGTCTTACAACAAATATTTTCCCATAATTTTAAATTACAAAAAAATTAGCTAAAACTCGTCTCTCAGGGAAAATGTATTTTTTATCTGGTAAAAAAATTTTTAAACTCAAAAAAGCCTTGGCTGCTGGCACAAGCAAGTTCATACTTTACTTGTTATAATTATTTCCTTGATTAAAATTTTTCTTAAATCAATTTAAAGTATATAAATATTATTTTCTTTATATTGCATAGAAAATTCTTTTAGTCTCGTCCCTAGAAATCTACTTACTGCTCTTTGTCAGCTTTTAAGAACGATCATAAATCTCATCTTAAGTCTTTACTAACCGCAGATCGAAACGATAATGCCTGCCCCAAATTTCAGTGTGCCTCTTCACATAAAATAAAATAATAAAAAAAAAGAAAGAAAACAAATTGTTGTTTATCTATCTGGCCGAGCCGAGGAAAACACACGGGTTTCTGTTATGTTATTGGGAAATGACTGAAACATATGTGGCCGCCGTTGCTCGGCTAATTTGCACACACTCTCTCACACACTCAGTTCATTTTGCCATTGAAAAATGACAAACAAACAGAAAAGCTAAGAAGAAATGGAAGGCAGAAAGGCAAATAAAGAAATGAAAATGACTTTTCGCATATTTTTCGTCAGCTGAGGGTCCTGCTGACACTTGCCAGTGATTCAGTTCCTGGGAATCCACACCAAGCAATGAGATTCGCTGAAGAAGATATCAATTACACATCGAGTGATCATATTATATTTACTGTCCTGCCTTTTAAATATAAATAAATACCAAGCAGATACCAAAGCAAAGTTGCTGCATATTTTATTTAATTTAAAATACTTCTTAATCATTTTCTTTAACAGTTTTTATTGTATTTAATTAATATATTTATGGTATTTCTAATATCATATTTTGCATACAAACCCAGATCCCAACCAATGCCGATATGCCCCATTGAGCATATGGCAGAGTGCCCTGCCAAGTTCCTATATTTTTCTGCCATTTCCACAAGGCCTCTCCGGCCACAGGTTTCTCTCGCCCCCAAAAATGGGGACTTCCCCTTCTAGCCAAGCTCATGGCAATTATGTTTGCGGCTAATTTGTTGGCTGAAATCTAATTTATGCGGACATTGATGCATCGTCACGAGGCGTGAGCCGCAATTAGGGGGCCCGGGTCTGAAAGTATGCAACACACATGCTAGGAGCGAGCACATTGCCACAGAGACACGCGAGACGAGCTGAGACCCGGGGACAAGGTCAGAAGGTTATCGCCGGCGATAAGCTTCCGCAACAGTCGGCTCCGCGCGAGCGGGAGAATCGCCAGCAACCCGGAATAGTCGAACTGCAGACAACGTCATGAGCAGATCCCACATCCTGATCCTTCTGCTGGCGCTCTCCGGCCTGGAGCTCCTGCAGGCCCGCTCCCTGCCAGACAGGCCGCACAGGCGGTACATTCGACGACGCATCTCACCCACCCACCCCGATGTGGAGATTGTGGAGGTCAAGGATGTGTACCTGGTGCAGCGGCCCAAGAAGGTGGTCACCACGATCGACGAGGATGAGATGGACTGGCGCATTCGCTGCGACTTCAATCCGAGTCTCTATGAGTGTGGGTTTTTCAGTTTGATTATTTCATGAATAACATGTAGAATATATTTAGTTAGCAAGTGATTCATTTCAATTCCCAGTGGTCTGTGTCATTTATTATATTAGATTAAGTACAGCATCATCGTTTCCAGAGCCCTTGACGTAAACACTACTTTTTTACGATTTATCAGCTGACAAAAAATCCCACATAACTTTGTCATAATTATTTCTTTTTCCAGGCAAAGGTTTTGCCAAGGAAGCGGTGCCTACTACAAGAGTTACTACCACCACAGTGAGACCCAGAACCACAAGCACCACTCCTGAGCCTAATTTGGATGATTGTGACTTTAATCCCACCCTTGAAAAATGTGAGACGTTTAAGGAAATATTTGTATTGAGTCTAAAATTGAGACTGTTTTTACCTTCAGGTGCTCCTTCAACCACAACAACTACTTCTACGACAACGACAACCACCACAACGGAAATGCCTGTGATACCGATTACTGAATCTGAACCTGAACCCGAAGAAGTAACGGAAACAGAAGCCGAAACAGAACTGCAACCCGAATCCCTGCCAGAGCCGGAGCCCCAACCCGACCATGAGGATGAAGTCACACCGAGTCCGGAGGACCCTTTCAATCTTCCAGAGGACGATGGTGACGATGATGTTGACGATGATGTAGATGATGCCGATGACACCGATGATACAGAAGACGAATACGATACCGACACTAACAATGAGGAAGAAACTAGATCCATTGGCTTTAACGACCCGTCCGAGTGGAATTAGGCTGGATTTTCCAATAGATAAGCCGGAAGTTTATTTCCTAAATGAAGTTGCAAATGCGGAAATAAAAATAAATAATTGTATCTCCAAGTACCTAAAAGATCAAGTTCTAGAAGCAAATACAGGAAGCAATATACGTTTTTTTTTTATCCTATATCCCATCTCTTGGCTATAAGCAGCAAGTTGAGATACTTGCAGCCCCGCCAATTGTTATGCAATCACTAGTAGCTCGTGCCATTGTGGGTCAATTCCAGATCAGTGCGTCCGCTAGTAAATACCAATTGAACGAATTCTATATATACTATAAACTACATGTATATATGTATGTATGTGTGTATTCTATAGTCTATTTATATTCCATATTTGACAGAGCTTCCGGCTCGGCGAAAAAAAGTGCGTAATACGCTGCGAAATGTGAGAAGCACAGAAACACAGTCGGGGAGATAATAATCAAGTGGAGGCAATGGAAAAAAAAATCAATAGCAGCTCAGACAGCCTTGACCTTTATCAGTTATCAGTTAATTCAAAAACTATATTAAAGTCATGAGGGAATGGCCCAAAAAAAGGCTTCCAGGAGTAGCCAATTATTTATATAAACTATATACAATTATTTCTTTAACTGAACATCAAATAAAAGGATACCAAATCCTTAGCCAAAGGAATATGTATAACCTATGGTGACATCCTTGACCCGAGTGACTCAGTGGGACCAGCGCGTGGCGGCCATTCTACACGTATCTCACGGCATATCTTTGTGCAAACATCTCTATGCTGGGGCTCCCTTTTGTCCAGATGAGATAAATCAGCGCACAATTGGGCACGATCTGCGATGATTGTTGTTGTGCGCAAATTGAATTACCCGCGACGGGCCGGGAAAATGCGAGGCAAGTGACAAGTGACACACAAAGGCGACGGCGAGGCGAATAAAACGCCTGGAAATCGGGGCGCGCAGGTCAGTCTCAACGGAGAAGTCGACGTTCAGTCTGGTTTTCAGGAGCCACAGGAACCGAAGGAACTTGGAATCAAGAAGCCAGAAGATGAACTACCTGCAAGGATCGCTCGTGCTCCTCCTGCTGGCCGGAGTTCTGCTCCGCGTCCAGGCTGGCCTCTTCGATTGCGAGGATAAGATACCCGGACTGAGCGACGTTGGCGATAAGATCTCCGAGGTAACCGGCAGCAGCAGCAGCTCTGAGCATGAGGTGCGGGACTTCTTCAAGAACGTGGGCTGTCACATCAAGGAGGGCGCCAAGAAGCTGGGCGAGAAGGCCAAGGATCTGGGTGCCGAGCTGAAGGAGGGAGCCCAGAAGCTGGGCGAGAAGGCCAAGGTGCTGGGCAGTGATCTCAAGGATCGCTTTGATGACTTCCGCGACAAGCTGGCCAAGGACTCGGCGGAGGAGATGAGCAAGGATCGCGGCTTCCTGGCCAATGTGGAGATAATCAACCCGGACATCCTCAAGGGCGAGCAGCAGTGCGGCCACGGACACATCCTGGACGCCTTGGGCAACTGCAGCAAGTTGAGGAAGTAGTCCTTGAAATTCCACCCCTGCGTCCTGTGAATATTTAAGTTTTTTTTTTTTTATTTGTTCTCTTGATTTCCTTCCATGTGCTTTTTTTGTGTAAATAAAAAACGAAAGTGAAATTGATTGAGTGATTGATTTGGGAATGCGAGACGACGAAGCTGATGTCAGAGCCGTGCGAGGGGAAATGTATTTTGAAATTTAGCTACACTTGTACCTGAGATCGCAATTTGTATCTAATGAGTTAGCTTTTGTTGTTCTTCCTGTTTTTTAATGAGTTTAAAAGGCCATATATAGAGCTGAGGAACCCATTGATGCCCTGCTGAAGTGGACTTTAGGTTATTGCGATTATTTTATGGCTCATACAACTTTTAAGCTATACCTCTATGTACGAAATAAGCACGAAATTTAATATCTAATTGTAGTTTTTTAGCAGTTATCTAAAACACATATAACAAACAATTTTTATCGTATAATAACTCTTAAAAGAGTTCAACTATATAACTAATGCCTATAAAATTAATACAAAAACCCCCCAACTTCGTCGTAATTTTTATTTTTTGGTGACTAATAACAAACTATTACTCACATTTTTCAATTACATTTATTTAGTGTTCGGAATAAAGACTTAATTATAAGTTTATTATGCATTAACGAATATATTAACTATTCCATGAATCGTAACTTTTATTAACTGTAAGTATTTCATAATTAATTCTTTAATTTATTTTATATTAAATTAAAATATTTGAAGGGATTGAATTTGTCTTCATTACTGAATAGCAGACTTCTAACTAAAATTGTAATTTATAAAAGCATAAATATAACCATTATTTATTACCTTTTAACTTTAAATTTAACATACCGCCAAAATCGAAATACATCAACTTTAAATATAAAATCCAGCAGGTTTATTGTTTTTTTTTTTATATATAATTTTTTGATTCCAGTGACTAATTCGAAAAAGAAAAACCCGTTCAAGATTCTAGTTCTAGATTCTTTTAAAGATACAATTTAATAGTGCAATTGAGGCAGACATGGCGAGTGATCAGCCTGATGGATTAGTCACCATTGCAACTGCCTTAAGTGTATTTTATGTGCCTATATTTCTCTATTCCCGTTCTGGAGAATTTCTCTCCGATTCTCTACTTTGCTCTTTCTCTGGCGAAGGAGAGAGGCGAGAGTTGGCTCGCCCAAAATGCATTTTAGTTGCCCGACGACTTTCTCGCCGGGCAAAAAACCCAGCCCAAAAGACACCGCGATACCCAAGAACTTGGTCAAGTGGCAGCGGCTGCAAACGGGTTTCAGTTGCGTTTGGTGCCTCAACGGCGACGGACTTGTATACTCGATAGCCAAACTGATATCCACTCCCCCCGCAATACCCAAGAGACTCGCATTTGATAGCTGAGCTTCAGGATGACTAATTCCCTAGCGATTGTCGCCCTTGTGGCCAGCCTTTGGCTGTGTCTATTTGGCCAGCTGCAGGCTGCCGCGATTGTCTGCGGCTCGGAGGCCAAGGCCCTGGATGGGGACCTGGAGACACTGACCACCACCCCGAGTCCCAGTGAGGTCAACAAATTCGTGCACAGCCTGCAGTGCACGCTGGAGAAGGCGAAGCCCTGGATAGCCAATATTGAGAAGGAGGCCAAGATTCTGGAGGAGAAGGCGCGCGACGTCACCAGATCGCTCTTCCAGCGCTTCAATATGCTGGTCACCGTGCTCACCCTGCCGGCCAATTCGCACACCGAAAAGGATAAGATCAAGGACCCCGAGGAGGTGACCTCCAGCACTAGCACTACCCTGATCACAGAGCCAGCCTCTGTGCCCGAGGAGTCTTCGAGTTCGCCAACGAGCGAGCGCAAGGAGGAAATGACCACCTCCTCGCCACCCAAAACCATCGATTGGCTGGAGGATCAGGACAATGAAGTAGTTTAAACTTAGTTAAATCATATGATAACAAAAATATTTATATTAACTAATAAAGCCGCACGCCCTGGGGCACAGCCTTCCTATTTATTGTAATTCTGCAGAAGAAGTTGTCATTATTAAATGTCATTAATTAAAAATGTAAAGGAAACCATCTATATTTTTGTGTAAAAATTACACATTTTAAACTTAAAGCTATATTCATGTTTTGGGCATTTTGTTTACAAAGAAACACCTGATTAAGCTTAACTCGAACTCTGAAACTCGTTTTCAAACCAATTGGGTTATGTGTAGTAGTTCTTTGAGCTTCTCTTCAACGGCGGTGAGTCACCATTGATGTGAGATTCTTCCCTGACTTTCTCCTCTGTTCTGGCCAAATATAAACGGTAGCCCTGCCATCCCAGCCAGCCTGGGAAGCCGGTTTTGATGCAGATCTGCGGTCAAGTGATTCACAGTCTTGCCTCTTGGGCCTCACTTGCCAATCATCAGTCGTTAAAGATGCAGCTCCTGTGCACCTGCGGAATCCTGGTCAGTGTGGTGCTCTTCCTGGTCTCCCTGTCATCTCTCCAGGCCACGGCCTGGTCGGGATGGGGCTGCTCGACGAGGAATCATCGAGGCTGTTGCTACATCGTGCAGAATCCCATGAGGCTGAGGCCGCCCTGCGCCCCAAAACTAGCGAAGGCATTGGAATGAGCTTCTAATGAAAGGAAATACCTTTTTTATATTTAAAAATCACAAAGGAGTTTCTAAAATTAAGCTCAATAAAATTACTAAAGTTTCAAGAGTATTCTTTTATATCTATAAGCATATAATTGTCTTTGCAGAGCAAACAAAATTGTTCGCAACAATCAACAGGTGCGAATAATTTTTGATTGAGTGGTGAAATTGTGTGAAATAATTATAGCAACTGCATGACATCTTCTATATATATTAAATAATTGATTGTAAAGCAATTTTAAGCAATTTTGTTCTGAGATAAGTGCTGTAATAATAACAATGAATAACAAAAAAATTTAGTGTAAATACAATATTACTTATTTAAGCTTTATTTTCATATAATAATAAATAAACATAAAATAAATATACACAGAGAACTATGAATATTATTGATATGATTTTTTATTGTCGAATAATTAAATAAAATATGAATACAGATAAATATTTTCATATATTAATAAATAAATATCATATAATATACTTATGGGCTTCTAATTTGACAATGAAAAGATTTCCAAAAAGTTGTTTTAAGGCAGAAATTGAGCAAAAATAATATTAAAGTATTTTATTTAATTTTCTAAAGTTTCTAAAATATATAATTATCAGTATTACAATTAACTTAGCTTCTTTAAGACTTAAACAAACTCTTCTCAGGGTTTCTCAGTATATCAGAGTTTTGTTTTGCATTGAATCAATTGTGTACACTGGCCCAAAACCAAATTTAATTTAAAATTGTAGACGATTTACTGAAAGTTGTGTAAGAATTACATTGCGGATGAAGTTTGAAGCTGAAACTGCAACTAGCTTTTAGTGAGCGTATTCTGCTATTTATGCTTTAGTGTTCCATATTTATTATTTAGTTTAAGCTACTTATTTTGGAGATATGCTAGTGATATTCCCCTTAAACTCCTAGCAGTGCATTGGAGCTCTACAAACATATTACAGCGAACTTAGAGCAGTTCGCATTGAGTGAGGCCGGTCGGTCGGTTTGCTGAAAACAAAGCGGCGCACACGAACGCAACTTGATTGGGATTTATTACCGGAGAGGGTCGGAAGCGGAACCTGTTCCCAAGCCGTGGCCGGAGACCGGAGGCCGGGGACCGGGGCACTCTGAAATTTCGGATCGGAGAATGCTATCTGGAGAGCTGAGCCCCGGCTGCGATTCAGTCGTGAATTCAAGCTGAAAGCGTCGAGATGAAATCGTCTGTGGTGTACTCTCTGATCGGACTTATGCTCCTGGTGGCCGTCGCCGAGGTGCGCGGCGAGTGCGACGATGAGAAGGCGCCCGATGAGAGCGACTTCAAGCACTTCTTCAAGAACCTGGGCTGCAAGGTCAACGAGAGGGCCAAGGACGTGGCGGAAACAGCCAAGCCCTACGCCGAGAAGATCGGCGAGAAGGCCAAGGAGTTCGGCAGTACGGTGGCCGTGAAATATGATGAGTTCAAGCACAAGCTGACGGACGATGCCTCCACCACGCCGAAGGCCCCAATTGTCTACGACGCACCCACAGAGAAGGTGCCCCTGGCCCCCATTGGCGGCTCGCCACCACCGGCCTTGTAAGGAGCTCCTGCAGGAGTCTAGGAATCCCGGAGTGGCCCTCGCCCTCCCTTGTTGCATAATATTTCTTTCTTTGTTTTTTTTTTCTTGTGATCTATACGAATAAAGGCCTAATCAAGTGATGTTGGACTCGTGAGCTGTTTTTCTGCGACTTAATTAAGAGCGCTGATAAGCTGGGATTAGCTGGGGATCACAGAACGCTAATTAATCAAGCCAGACTTGAGGCACAACAAAAAAATAGAGTCCAGGTCAAGGTGGAAATATTTTGGGAGATAAGCAAAGTAATGAAGGTTTAAAGTAAATAAATTCAAGTAAAATTATGGAAGGAAATACCAATGGATAACAGTTTAAACAAAGGGAACATTTCTGTACTTATTTTGAAAACTTTATATTAAAAACTTGTAAATAATTATTTAAAATTATTTAGAAGCTTCCATTTTTTATGTTCTTTAAAATTAAAATAGAAAAATAGGTACAGAATTTGGCAAGTTTATTCAGCACAAGTTTCATTAGCAAAATAATTAAACTAAACTTAAAAAAAGCCCCAAAGGTTCAATGCTCTTTTTCCCCCGAACAACAAAAGAAAAAAAACCACAAAAAATACCGAGACCGAGGAGAATTATTGGGAAAAATGGGAACAAAGGCGGTGACTTTGGGGGCAATAAAGAACTCGGAAAGAAAGCAAGCCGCAAGTGATTTACATTTGAATCGTAATTATTCAAAGTGATTCCGCATATATGTATGAATCCAACTCGACTTGAATCGTGTGCAGAAATGTGAGACATTCATTTGGGAACCCTTGAAACTCCCAACCCCCAATCACTCGACTTGGAAATTATATAGACGAGCTGATGCTGCCGCTGATCAGTCACCATGACGAACAGAATCTATAATTTAAAAGTGATTTCTCACAGATTGTTACCGTTTTGTACACAGATCGCAGGGGGAACATATTGTCTAATGATATATATTTTAAAGTGCGCTACATTTTAATAGAGGCAATCGAGTTGGAATAAGGCAGCTATATGATATGGTAAATCGAATACAATAAAGTAATCACCAGATAACAATTGGGCTTTGCCTTCAATAAAATATGAATTATATCACATCAGCTCTTCGTGAAAATTTAATATAAAATAATGCAGATTATCAGATGTGCAATAAAATTATAAATAAATAAAGTGAGATTGGTTTTGAGTAGCAACATAAAATATATATTTAAAGCACGCGAAATGATCAACTTAGAGCATAAATTAAATTAATTAACCTCTCCATAATATATTGTAAAGTCCCAAATTCATTCTCTGACTTTTCCAGGGTACTCTGAGTCTTATTTTATTTTTGTTTACTTGGCATTTGTCATTCCGCGCTTGTTTACCTCTCGGACAGCTTCTATTTGATCGACTTGCCTTCGTTTAGCTAATTTATTTATTCACTTATGAGTGCGGATGTCCCAATGACACCAAGTCGTTTTTGTTTAATGAATGCCAAGACATTTCCAGAATGCCAAGTGGCGCGCAGCATTTTCCGATCGATTGATCGAATTAAGGCCTGTTATCTCCACTAATTGAGGTAGATCGGTTGAACCTTATATAAGGCCCTGATTAGATCGGGAATTACTCAACGGCAAAGGCTGATTTAGTGGAAGCTTCCGCATTGCTGCTGCTGCTGCTGCCTTTTTTTTTGTCAAAGTTGAGCTGGAACTAGAACGCCTCGTCGAGTTGTTAAAACTAATTGTTCTATTTTGCAAATTACTCATAATTGCACATGCGTCGCAGTCCCGAAAAAGTGAGACAATTAAAGCAATCAGCACTCGACTCACATGTCACAATCTACAGAACTGAAATAATAAACACTTTGTATAAATGAGATTATCGCTCTGGGAAATGGGAAATGCCAAGGGTAGTGGTTACATTTCTTGTTTTTGTTTTTCAAAAGGGAAAAAGGCAGACCAATATTATTATAACAATTATTATTATTATTACAAGGCAAGCTGTCATTTGACACAATTTGCTTTTTATCTGTAAAATAATAAATTATTCATTGCGCTTTATTATATTCTTAAATTTAGAAAAAATACTTAGATTTATGTCTATTTATATTTAAGCCTTTTACCATTACTTCCATAAATTTAAAATTATAAAGCTTAATATGCAAACCCCAATTGGCTTCAACATAATCAAATTTCGGTATAAATATTAAAGTGCAGAGGAATCTGTTTATCTGAGAGATATTTCCCCCTCGGCAGCCTGCACTTTCGATAAGTTTCCGGCTGGCAAACACTCGCCTGGTATTTTTTGGCTTTTCCGTTGTTTTCCCCCAGCAGAACTTTGCAGACGGTCCAAGGCAGGTTGCTCATACGCACAGTTGCACCACAAGGCTGTTTAGGGGGGGTTTCGGGGGGGGGGGGGGGTTGGCAGCGAGGGGCTAGCGGGATCCGACAGTCATTACCGCTAAAGTTTTGTCGGCCAACGTACTTTCGAGACAGCCATCTCATGGGCATCGAATTATGACACTTTTAGTGGTTTCTGCTAACTATGCGGGAGCAAAGGAGAGATGGGGAGATGGGAAGATGGAGAGGGTGTAAGGGGGGAGGGAGCACTGGCATCCAGCGAGAAATGGCAACAGGACACGGAGAAAGGAGCAGAGAGATCCCTGCTAAGGGCAGACACAGACCCAAAACTGTCTTTGTATTTTAGCAAGTTTTGCCTTTTGGATTTGTTTGCAACTTTACTTCGATTTCAGGCAACACAAAACTTGCAGTCAAACGGAGTCATTCCGGCTTATAGTTTCGCTTGTAAAACAACTAAAAAATAGTCTCAGATTTAGTACATTTTACATACAAAAATATATATTTTTAATTTGCCTTTGGAATATTTTAAAATTTATAATAACAAACCCCCAAATTTCAGAACAAACCCCTGCAATTTGCTTATAGTTCTCCTATTTTCATCTTCTTTCTTTTCTTTTTCTCGGTTTTTGTTTTCTGCTGCTTTTTTACTTAAAAGTTTATCAATAAAATTATGACAGAAAACTTTTTAATTTGACGCACAATAGTCGTAGACACGCAATCCGCATGCGTTTGGGGACACACACCGCCGCGTACTCGTCCTCGTAGTAGTTTATTCGCTTCAGTTGCAAGGAGACAAAACAAATAAATAGGAAAAATATATATATAGTATATCATATAGTATATATGGGGAACAAAGTCATCAGCCTATCACAGAGATAACATTCAGGCACGGGGAGCAAGGGGCGTGTGGCTCAGCCCTTGAGGCTCTTCAGCTTGTTCTTCTTCTCCACCGCCAGGCTGTTGGCGAACTGCTTGTCCGCCTCGGCTTTGTACTCAGCCAGATTGTAGCTTGTGGCCTGAAAAAGAAATCGGGCAAACCAATAGTACACACAGAGAAAATGGCTTGTATATTATTTAGCTTACATTTAGGGCAGCGTTGAACTCCTTCATGGCCAGTTTCTGGAGTCCCCGATAGTTCCGGCCCAGAATGCGGCCCAGCTCGTAGCGGGAGATCGAAAAGGGGGTGGTGGTTTCCTCGCTGTTGCTGCCCGTCTCCTCGCCGCTGAGGGACTGTGGACAAAGAGGGCTTGTTACTTTTCATATCTGGCATAAATCGTGGCAAGTTCCTAGCTAACCGTTTTCTCGGTGGTGATCCTGGGACTACTCGTTGGCTTCTGCGGACCCGGATCACTGAACTGCTCGTTCACCACATTGTATATGTCATTCAGGGTATTGCGGGTGTCCGTGTATTGCTAATAAAACGAAGAAATATATATACAGATGTATATAGTTACAGTTATAGTTACTCACATCCACAATCAGGTTCTTGGTTATGACCATTTTCTGAAAAAAATCCCAGATAATGCCACGCTTGTGTCGCACATGGGGCGAGTCCTTGGAGCTGTGATCCTGATCGTTTCCGTGAACCAGGACCAGGCTCATCAGCAGGATGCCGACAATTAGTGACACCAACCTTAGTCTTTCACCCACTGAAATATAAATAAATATAATATATAGTTTCCATTATTGGATTAACCCCTTGCCAATTGTATCGATCAGTGCCAGATTCTGTCATCGGGCCAGCGAAATAGCGACAGCAATAGAAGTGACATGCCCCCAAAGAGGCGGTGCATAAATCATGTTCAGTGACAGTTTGAAAAAGGGAAAAAGCGAAATTTAAATGGAAATTGGAGCGGCGAAAAGGGAGACCAAATGGGAAAAACCAGACAATATTTGCAACCTTTATAATAATTGTTTGCTATATAATAAATATAAATAAATAGAAATCGAACTTTAAATGCAGATATATATGTCTTGAACATAGCTCTTAACTTTCCCAGGTTTTCCTTTGTCTTTTGAAATATGAAAATTTCCCACACAAATTGAAAGCCATGATAATTTTCCCACTGGAAATGTGGAAAAGTGTTTGTTTCGCTTAGCATAATGGCATTAGTTGGCGGAGCCCCTGAAAGTATACAGCTGAAAGGACGGGACAATCGAATTTGCAATATTTAGTCAACTTTTGTGCAAAGCCGCGTACTCAGCTCTCGTGTAAAATTCGCCATTTTCCCCAGTTTTCCCCCCTTTTCCCATTTGTTTTTAATGCGCGTAATTAGGAAAATTGCACAAGTAGCTTAATAAATTTTTACATATTAATTGCATTTTTGCCGGCAAAAACTAAAAAACTGCCAACATTCAAATGGCATTTAATGTGGCTCTGTATCCGTGTTATTGACACAATTCAGCTGGCCGGCCGTGTGTGTTTTTGTGTTATTTAAGCCCCTCTGGGCTAAAAGAGTTAATAGAAAACAGCAATTGGCCGCGGGTAAAGGCCAAAAACTGTCCGCTTAATTGTTTGCCCATAATTTCCAATGCAATGTGAAAATAATTTAAATTATTTCAATGCCAATATACCGATGCAGTCGTTGCAAAAACAATGATTATATTATTATTATATTTGCAACATTTTGCTGGATTTTGTGCCCGATTATGTCGCAATTGAAAATGCAATGACCTTTTTAATGAAGGGGAAAACTAGTAGTGGGAGTGAGGAGGCGAACCAAATTGCAGACTTGATAAAATTATGGGCTGAATAAATTTCACAAATTATGTAAAAATATTATGCAAATTATTATTTGAATCTTTTGAATGCTCTCATTTCAATTTGTACATCTCCACAGAGGTATGCATATCACTTTATTTAAATGATTTATGCATTTTTCTCAGTGCTCTGCTGAGGGACAATAATGAGGAGCCAGCTTATGGCGGGAAATCTGATTGATGAGTGGTACAGAGCGCGAAAAAAGGCCTTTAATCACAATAAACATGCACATTTGTAAATCCCTAAAATCCTATTAAAGAAATTACATATTAGTTGCATTTAAATATTTATTTTAAATCCATTATCAAGTTGAATAATTTCATAATTTAAAAACATGTAAATTGGTTCAAAATAAATATGTATTCATTAAATACATTATAAATATTCCAAATAATAAATTATTATAGTATTTGTTACCCTATTTAATGGATGCTTTATGCTTCGAATTTCCAATGTTTTCCCAATTACCTTGGCAACCAATTTTGGGACTCTTCCTCCCAGCTCCTTCCCCATCCCATTCCCATATGCAATGCATGACCTGAGCGGGAAAGTCAATTGCTTTTGGTAGACAATCGTTTGATGCTTTAATGCTACTCAAGTGCTCAAACTCTTTTGCCAGGCGAATGATGATGCAACAACAACAACAATAACAAATGGGGAGGGGGCAAAAAAAAAGAAGAGAAAAACAACCTGAAGCAGAACGAAAAAAGCACTTGAAGTGAAAACTTTTGCTTTTCCGAGAGCGTTCTATGATCCTCCTCCCCCTCCCCCCTTGCTCCCATCAAAAGCAGTGCCATAAAAATGCATGGCCCACACACACACTCACATACACACAGTGGAACATATGCATATCCTTATTCCCATAGATTGCCTGTTGTAGCGTACGGCAATCAGCAGGAAAAGCAGAAGGATCTCCGCTCCCGAAAACTAGAGGGGGAAAAATCGAGGAAAAGAGAAAAAAACGGTACATATAACAGACAAACATTTCATTGAGTTGAGTCGAGTTGCAAAGGCGGACGAGGGGGAGCGAGGAAAGTGGGGGTAGTGGCTGCTCTTGAGCTGTGCGAAGCATCTTTGGAGCAAAAGTTCTGGCCCACGGCTGCTGCATCCTTACAGCATCGCTGCTCTCCTCTCAACTCCTTCTTTTGGCATATGAGCAAAGTGATTGCTTAATTGCCAAAATTCATTGCACAGATTGATGGGGTGGCCAAGGACGAGGGGAGGGAGGAGTAGGTGGGAGTGAAATTTGAGAAAATGCCAAATGTAAAGCCCATATGAAAAGTGTAACTTAGGGGAAACAAAAATGATATAATATTCTCAGTTGAAATATTAATATTATTTTACATAAACACATAGTTACATTAAATTGTTATAATATTTAATATTTAAAGGTAAAAAAAAGGAAAAGCACTTGGCCAAGAACATAAAAGAAAGCAGAGCTCGAAATCTGTAACTGTTGTTCTTTGCCTTGGCTTTTGCTCTATCCCTCTGCCCCTCTGCTGATAACCCGCTGCACTCATCCGTTTTATGGCCCCTCGCCCTCTGGCAGTTGTTGTGGCTCCCACAAGGTTTGTCGCCAGTCCAGCCTCTGTTTGTCGCCTTCCTTTCACTCTTCCCTATCCTTGCCCCACTCTCACCTGGACGATTCTTCGCCTTCGTTGTGTTGTCGTTATCAGCGTCTTGGCTATTATTGTTGTTGCAGCCGCTGCTGCTTGAGCATTTTAATTATGCCCTAATGGCGCATAATAGCTGTCCCGTTCCCACACCCACTTTTCCGGCTGACTCTCATTACGCTCGGACTAACGGAATTTTTGGGGCGCCTCGCTTCCTTTGCTTCCAACTTTGTCCATTTTTCGACTAGATTTTCAGTTAAGTCTGCCCGCTGCCACCCACTCCCCCACCAGCTTTGCCTCCTCTTGTGGCACTCTCGCACTCTTTGCCGCCTTCGCTCTTTGTCTTCAGGTAAATTTGCACTGGCCCGCAGCTGGGAAAAGCCTTTCTCCACTGCCCAGATACCCTGTAAGGAGAGGGGGCGTATTGGCTTCAACTTGAAGGTTAATCTTTAATATATTTCAATTAAATATTTAGAATCTCTACTAGATATATTTTTTTTTAAGTTATTCATTAATTTTATTTAAAGGATATCATTTAGTCCTTGCTAATGTGGTTTTTGCCCAATGCCTTTTGGCTTTTCCACTATTTGGATGATGGCATTGCCACCCCCACTTTCTCTCTTTCCCCCGCCCACTGCCCCTCCCCTCCTTGGCCTCTTTCTTCTTCATTTTGCTTACTTTTGTTACCAGTTTTTCGGCAATTCTCGCTGCACTTTTGTGCACGCTTTGATTATTTTATTGCCCATCCCCCCTCCTGCACAAAAAACTCCACCCTCTCGTCCTTGTTCAAACTTCATTTGAAATTAAAACTTTTTCGGCTAAGAGAGAGGGAGTGGGCGGCTATCGCATTCTTGATTATGTTTTCCAACTGGCTCATCAACTGGCCAACAAAACTTTGTAATTATATCAATGAGTGCCGGCCGCAGGGAAATCGGGCGGGTGGGTGGTCGGTGGGCGGGAGCATGCCTGGCATTTAAATCGCACTTTCAGTTGGCCAGCCAAAAATCAATCAATTTTCGTCTCTGCTCTCAAAATATTTTTGCATGGCATTTCAATTAAATTTGATTTGATTCGATTTGATTTGATGCAATGCCAAGCAATGCAACTGGATTCGATTCTCAGAGCTCTCTCAAGCTATTGGTCCTGCACACGTCCAGAAATATTCTAGAGTTATGGCAGGATGATCAGGTAAAATCAAACTATAGGGACTTTTATATATTTAAATATCTTACAAATTTATTTAGCCATTTTATCATCTTTTATGTTTTAGATTTTATTTTATTTATGTAATTTGTATCATCGGTTTTTCCCTATGTACTTTCTTCATCTCTCTGTCTGTCTGTGTGGGTAAACACACTTGCACAAAGCCATATGATGAGAGCGAACGAGAAACCAGGGGGGAAAGGAGCAAGGATAAGGAGTTTGTGGGCGATGTGACGATGTGCCTGCCATATTGTTCATGTAACTAATGATACAATCACACACACACACATACAGAGAGGCAGTGCGACAATTGCTGCCTTGGATCTCGCCTCATTTTGCATTTGCATGCTAAGTACCAATTAAACGAGACTTAAGAGCGATTTAAATGTCCTCGATATGTTGTCTGCGTGTGTGTGCCGAGTCTCCCTAGTCCCCCGGGCCCGGGTGGTACAGTGGCCCACCCACAAGTGTAACCACCCAGTGGAGATGTCCTGAATAAATTAGGAGGCATCTTCACAGAAATTGGGATAGGTGGGAAAGCAGCTGAATATTTAATTGAGCAGCTAAAGAGTTAAGGTGGCTTTATTATTATAAATTAATAAATTTGAATTTAAATTGTTAAATTTGTTTTTATCCTGGAATTTAATCTGATTTTAATTAAACTATTCGAGAACTAATTTCTGATTATTACCACAAAATCTGTGTGTCATCCCACTGTGCTCCCGGATTGGCAGCATAAATTATGCGAATCGATGGCTTCTTATCAACATTTGTCACTGCAGCCCACACACACACACAGCCACACAGCTGTCCACCTGCGAAATGCATTTACCATTTACCCCTTTTGCCAATTTTCCCATTTTCCTATAGCATCTCCCCCCTGAGTTCACCACTTTTTGGCCCAAAAACATTTTCCTGCACCTGACTGCAATTCGATTTTCATTTTGGCAATTTCAGTTTCAGTTTCAGAGTTTCGATTTCTGTTTCTGTTTTCGTTTCGTGCACAAAATTATCGAGTTACATTTTCGGGAATTTGCGCTGATTACACACACGCATCTATCCCCTTTTCTTTTTCCCATTTTGTTTTCCTTTTTTTGTGGACCATTACACCCACCACCACCACCCCCACGATGCGATTGATTCAACCCGTTGAGTTTTTTGGTGCTTTGGCCGGCACTTGGCGTAATGTAATGAAAAATAAATAAATCCTACGTGGCCATAAACCTGAGCAGTCATAAAATGTGTGTGTTTATTGAAATTAAAACCTGGCCAAGGGAGCCAGGTGGGCGTACGGGCGGGGGGAGGGTTAGGTGTCGAGATCATAAAACTAAAACAGAGACACAAACTTGACCGAAACTCTTGCATAATAAATGCTAATAAAGCTTTACGATGATGGGCGGAGGGGTGGCTGACCCAAGGACATGCACACACACACACACACACAGGGCACAAAAACACAACAAAAAAATATGTTCCAGCTGCCTCCCCCCTCCGCTCCTTTGGGTCTTGGGCCCCACGTAAAAGTTAAACAACACGAAATTCCATTAAGCGAATGGATTGCCATTCATAACTGTCCTCGGGAATGTGTGTCTGTCTATCTGTTTGTATGTGTGTGTGTGTGTGTGTGGGAGGGTGTTACTGTGTGTGTGTGTGTGTGTGGGGAAATGTGTTCGTGTAAACAACACCAAAAACCGGGCTACAAAAGTTGCCTGAAAATGTGTGGCAGCCATTTATTGATATCCAGCCAGCATGGGATAAGGAGAGGTTCAGGGCAAGGACAAGAGCAAGGACAAGGCAAAGGGGCAAGGGGAGTAGAAGAAAGAAATAGATAAAGGTTGGAAAATTATGGAAAGTCATAGGCCATTTTCTAGCCAAGAAACTAAAAATTAAAGTTAGCCTAGTAATTACCTTGCTTTTTATACCTTAGAAAAACCTTCGTTAAATGATATAAATTCAGTTTTTTGTATTAAATAATAATATTATTATAGTTTTTATAAATGCAAATCCCATTTTCTATCTATTTAATAGAATCAAAGCTAAATAGGGCTCCAGCTGAATTCCGAGGAAACCAAGAAACCAAACCACAGGCCACCACTAAAACAGAACCGCCAGAATCACACACACACAGACGCACACAAGGAGTGCACACAAACAAACAAGGACACTCTCGGCCCCCCCTTTGGACCCCCTTCGGGTCACCCCACCCAATCCCCCTGGCGCATTGCTTTCATGTGTTTACTTTTGGACATCGCATAAAGGTGACCAGACTCTGTGATATGTCATTTATTTCCAGCGCCGGGCGCGCCCGCCATTTGTAAACTCAACCGGAAAATTGCTTTTCTCAGCGCGTAGTGTTCACCACGCCAGTTTTCCCTGCTAATGGCCGGCTAAAAAATAAGGGAAAACCGAAAAATATGGCATACGAAACGAGATAAAAGGCAAAGAAAATATACACAAGGATTTAAAGCCAGTGGCGCGGGAATCACAAACTGTTTACTGTTGTAATTAAATTTTGCAATCGAAAGGTCCGCCGCCGTCTATTTAATTGTTTGGCATCAACATTATTCCAAGCCAGAATGTGGCTGCTGTTCTGGCCACGGGGGCGTATACGTGATCTTCGAGGCGAGCTCATAACTCATATAACGTATACGCCCCATCGTCTTGGCCGGACTACGTGCCAACTGTCAAAAAGCGGCATCCCGCAGCGCCGGATACTCCAGCTCCTCCAGCTCCTCCTGCTCCTTCCCGCCACCCCGATCTCAAGTCAAGTCAATAAATAAACCATACATATTGATATGGGCATGTGTGCTCCCCCGGCGGGGGATTGGTGCAAACTTTAAGCTATCCTCCCGCAGAAATATATACGAACTTTAGCGTATAATTTTTAATCCACCACCGCCGCCGCACCACCCTGCACCACCCATCTAGGCGCTCTTATTTCTTCAATGCAGCTGCATAAATACATTTGTTCGACTGCCGATTCCATATGGCTCGATAATATTTATCCGGCAACTGTCGAGTTCCCACAGCAGTGGGCGGGAAAACAAGGCTAAATGAATGCCAACAAGGGGGTGGCGAATGAAAAACCGAAATTAGTTGAGATTTCCAGCCAAGTTGTGCACTTCATAACGCCTTGCATATATCGATTTAGTTGCGAAGGGAAAGGAAAGGGCTTCGCCGAAGCCATGCATTAAATGAATGGATTTTTCGATATGTTTAGCAATTAGTTATTGGACTTTAGAAGTAAATAAATAAATGGATTTTTATGCTGAAACATTTTTGAATTATTTATAGTTATTTGCTTGGCCTTAAAAATGTTGTGATTTTAGTTAATTAACTCGTTCAAGGCTTTGTTACATTTTACATATTAATTTAAACTTTATTGAAATGCTTACAACATTTCGTCACCCAAAAACAAAACAAAGTCCTAAAGTAAAAATATTTATTGACGTTTCAATATTTGCTAAACGCCTCACTTTGCCTACATAAACATGTCCCTTGGCTAATCAATTTATATCTACCTGCACGGCGATGACACTCATAAAGTGTGATTGGACAAAAAACAATAAAAATAAACCCTCAAAGTGGAATTGGGAAAAAACAACAATAGCAAATGCTAATCATGCAACAACTATCAGCGACAAACAAACAACAACAACAAAAAAAGAAGAAATAAAAAATATAAAAAACTGAAGGCGACCTTGACTTTCATACCAAAAACCCCGAGCAGCGACGACAACAGGCCGCCAAGGTCATTCGCCGGCTCTTGGCCAACTCGGATGGTTTTCTCTGATTATTTTGGCCGGATTCTTTCGACCAATACCGTATATATGTACATATATGCGTTTTGGAAGCCGGTAAAAAGCGACCGACCAACCGACAGACATTGACAGGTGGTAATTGATGGGCGAGGGCCGGACCGGAGTGGGTTTCTTTCTGAGTCAATTGTCTCCACGGCATTTGGCTTTTGATTAGCATTCAATTGGCCACTGGGCCAGCTCAAAATTTGGGTTTGGAGAGTCTCTGTGGGGTTTCTTTAATGTATGATTAATGCGTACGTGAAGGTAATGGCATTTTTGGGGGCCAAAAGGGAACTGTTTTGGAAATTATTTAACTTTGATACTTGGTCAAGTGAAAAAGTGAGAAGTTGCTTTTCAACTTCACTTTAATAATAGTAAATTTTCTTGTTGGAAAGTATATGGTTTCCATTATCCCACAGTTGCCTGCAAACATTTACTTTGTCGCTTGATTAATTTTGATTGATTTCCATTCGGAATATTTCGTCTGTCATGTTGTCTCTCCGCTGAAACATTTCCTCCGCCTGCGTAACTGGAAAATACCCGTTGCGTTTTCTTCTCCGCTTTTCCAGAGCCGTCTATAAATTTACAGAAATTGCACATATGTATGTACATATTTGTCATGATATGTTAATCTGTCGGATGCGTTGCACAATCGCTGCAGCAGCCGCTGCTGCATCAGCTGCGAAGGCGAACGCGTCAATTTACTAAATTTACCGAACTGAACTCGACGAGAGGCGGCGTAAAGCGGCATTTCGCGGCAAGTGAGGCTTGGCAATTGGGTCAAAATTGTTTACACGCCGCTGCGCATGCGTCGCTGCCTTCCAAGACAACAAAAATATATACAAAAAAAAAAAACTACAGAAAAATCGCAGCAAAAGCGATTTAAAATTCACCAGCAGAAAATCAACTTCATCCATTTTTATTTATTTGCCTTTATGCTCTGCGTGGAATTTGGCTTTTTGTTGATCTTTCGGCTTTGGAGCGTCAGGTGTCTCAAGGCCGTTGAAGATTTCGTTTGATCTGTTGACTCTACAAGCGTCTTGTTATCGGTGCGATGCTCACCTGTCGTGACCCGTGGGACCCGAAAACTGGAGCAAGGGAAACCGGCTCTCAATAGAGTGAAAATTAATGCAGGAAAAGAAAAACCCGAAAGCCAAACAAAATGCAACATCATAGGTGTTTTTCTGATTTATTTGGGTTGTACTAATTGCTTTAAAAATTATTTTGAGAAAGACAACGTATAGTAATTTATGAAAACAAATTATTTTTATAATAATTATACAAAATTCACACTCACAGACACCCAAAAAAAGAATATACAGATTTTAAACAACTTGGCTAAGACCCATCCTAGCTGCAAATTTCAAAATTTCCAAGAGGCCTGTTTCCAAATTTACCAATTTCAATTGCACACATTTTCGCATATTTTTTTCCAGCACACACTCGTTAAAATTCTTGCCCAACACAGACACAAAAGCGTTAACAAGCAGAGGTCAGCAGTGGGTTACTGTTTGCGTCGCTTGCCAAACTCACAAAAGCCAAAAAAACAAAAAAGCATATATATTTTTATTTCCAAAAATATTTGTAACTTCAAGTGCAGCACGGCCACAAAACAAAAAAAAAAAAACCAACGAAAAATAGGAAAAAACAAACAATGAAACTCACTTTCACGTGGCTCGCTAATCAATCGGCCAATCAATCGACACTTGAAAACAGATCAATAGCTTTCGAGTACAAATCGAAACCGAAATCGAAACTGAAACCGAAACTAAATTGAATTTGAAAACGAAAACAAAAACGAAATCAAAATCGAAACTGAAACTAAAACAGAAATCGAAACTTGAAACTCCACCGAATCCACCGGCAACTTTGTTAACTTGGTTACTTGATTTTGGCGCACGCGAATGAGTACTAAATTGTTTAAACTTTATGCAGCCTCAAAAACACTACAAAAACATATAACCGCCGACGGCGACTGCGGCAGCAGCAGCGGCAGCATGGCAGAGGGTTTTTCAAAGAGCCAAACCTGGCGGATACGAGGCGCCAGCACAGTGGCTGCGAACGGTTAGCTTTTGGGAACATTTTGATTTAAAGTTAAGGATTTAATGTATATTTTGTTTATGTTATTTAAAAGTAATAAGGCAGGACTTTTTTAAGGACTAATTTTAATTAAAATTGATTATAATTTCGCTCAGTCCAATAGAAAAATATTACCATTTAAATATTATCTTTACATTTTCAAAAATAAATCATATTAATTTCTAAAAAAATTTAAATGAATTTGTTTATTGTTCCTTAACTCTTACCTACAACTTCTTAGAATCTAGCTTAATAAAATATATATTTTTTGTAGCTTTATGTGAGCCACAAGGCCCACTCTGCCAAGTCAGGCTTGAGAAGTGCAGCCGGAGTGACGACGGTGACGGCAGCCGCGCACGAAGCTGTAAAGTAAACGCTGTAAACGGCACAAGCTGCAAATGCTGTTCCAGCAACAACATCACCACCAGCAGCAGCAGCAGCAGCAGCAACAATATTAACAACAATATCAACAACAGCAACAAAGGCGCGTTAAGAGCTCAGCTGACACGGCTAAAAGCCGCTGGCATTGCATAAGAGTGGGACCAGTAATGGACACTCGCACAATGGGCCTTGGCCGGGGAATGGAGATCAGAGATCAGAGATCAGAAGCCACAATCCAGAGGCATAGGCCAAGGCAGAACAGAGTCCAAGAATCGCATAGAAAGAGCAATATCCCCTAGATTTTATTGTTAAGTTTTAAAAATTCTTAATTGCTATGAACTTAAACTATGACTATGACTTACGAATGGATGAAAACCCCTGCTTCAATATTATTAATCAGTAACTTAGAAATTCGAAAGCTTCGGATTAGGCTTGAATCGAAAATTTAAGAAAATCCCAATTAAACAAAAGCTCAACTTAGCTGGAATTAAAGCCAAATAATAAATTGTGTTTGCGAATTGCCAACAAAACTCGTCCAGCAATTTATAAAGACAGAAGCCAGCCAGGTGCAATTTTATTTTATTTGTTGTACAAAAACCATAAGCTACAGCCATGATTTTCAGGTGGCTTTGTTGCTTCTGTTGTTTATGCAATAATCGCACTAATTGAAACGTTTTGTCAGGAGCCACAACAACAATTAAAGCGGCAACAAACAGCGGCGATAACGCCATCAAACACAGGGACAAAAAATAAATAAATAAAAACAAAGGCAAGCCCCTTGCGGAGCAACCCCCCTCTCTAATTGCCATCATTTTTATGATAGTGCAAAAAAAAAAAAAGTAAAAGTAACAAGAGACACAATTTTTTGCACTTTACTTTTTGGTTACAACTAAACATATTTTTGATATGTTTATCACACGACCAGCAACGACGACCGAAAAGCAAGCACCAGAAATTAAATAAAATAAAAAATCAACTACAATTTTCACTCCGGATGCGTTGGGAATGTAAGTTTGGGTTTTTCGGACACCGACATTTAAAGACCGGAACTGAAACGGGTGGAAAATGCACAAAAATGCATGAAAACGGAGCGACAGGCGAAAGGTTGCCATGAAGGTCCTGCGCCAGGGATACCTCGTACAAATCTAAGAGCCGCCCCATCACCTCCTGCTTTATTATTAGCTTTATTTATTAGCAAACAAAATTCGTCCGAAATAATATATACTAAATGCTAATTTGTAATCCATTTTACTTATGGCCAGACATCTCACTTGTATTAAGGATAAATTCTCGTAACTATTTCCCATTCATTCTCACTTTTGTGTGATTAATTAAGTAAAATGTCGATGCGAGTCGTGTTCGAGTTGAGTTTGAGAATTGTAAACGAGAATAAAATGTGCACAAAATGCTCTCAATTAAGCTCGTTGCATGTCCGTTTGTTTGTGTAAACAAATACATTTTTATTTAATTAAAATACTGAAAATAAAAGTAAAACTCACACACACACAGCCAGCGACACATTTGCAGATAAACTTTTATGGCATTAAATGCAAAACTGCCGCCAGACGCAGATGCAATGAACTAAAGCAAAAGCCTCCTTTAAGCCCTTTCCTGTCTAAATGCCACGCCCATTTCTGGGGGGGAGGACGCTTATAGTGGGTTGCCAGGCTTAGCAGATATTTATAGAAACTATGGAAGCTTATTTTGAATTTGTTTTAATTTTAATAAAACAAAAAGAAGGATATTGGAATTTGTAAAAAGCTCTTTACGACTCTTTAATAAAAATAAGCTAATATATTTTATTTTAAGGTATATATAAAGAATATTTATCTGAGAAGTAAATTGATGAATTAGTTTTAAACAAATATTAAAATAGTTTAAGAACATTTTGCAAGTAACAAAGCACCTTGTTAATCCTCCTTTTATTGCCTTGTTTGTGGGTTTTTTATTTATAAATAATATATAGCAGATTACTATATATCCTGGCCCATCGTTCGATTCCCTATGGCTGCTGTGCATTCTGCATTTGTACTTGTACATTTGTTTTGGGCATAAATGAAATATGCATAACGTAATATGCAGTTGGTAAAATGTCGGTTTTTGGTATTTGTTAAAGTATTTTGTCGGCCTTTTCATATTATTGTTTTTACTTCCGTTCCACCTTTTCCTCTCTCTCTCTCTCTCTTTCTGGCTATAAAAGTTTATTCCTCAATATTGCTGCATATTTAAAATATATTAATTTTCCAGCAAAAAAAAGAGAGAGAGAGAAAAAGAATAAATATATGTATTTGCCAGCAAGTTGCAATTGCAACTTTTTGTTGCACACTTTTCATTAGATTTCCATTTGATTGTCGAACAAAAATATGTCCCCTTCCTGTTTTTCCGCTTTTTTTTCATTCACTTTTATGAATGTATATCCCATGTCACATTTTTGCTAAATAAAAATTCGCCAGAGCTAGGGAAAATTCTTCGGATGGTCATAAAATGTCATATTTGGCAATTTGCATTTAATTGGTTGAATTATGAGGCAATTTAGTTAAAGACCAAACAATGTTTGTTGACACATTGCTATTGCAGTCAATAATATGGTTTTTATTTTAATTTGAAGTCTAAGGAGAACGGCATTCAACAATAAATTTGAAGAATAAATATTGTTAATAATTTTCATGG
The DNA here is from genome assembly GCA_008042485.1 of Drosophila mayri. Taxonomy (NCBI): domain Eukaryota; kingdom Metazoa; phylum Arthropoda; class Insecta; order Diptera; family Drosophilidae; genus Drosophila; species Drosophila mayri. The sequence continues at coordinate 119,575 of VNJN01006569.1, forward strand.
ATATTAATTGGTTGTAATAAGAATTTCTGCTATGAAAGCCATTGTTATTTTCAATCTTCTGCTTTCTAAATATTTATTTTATTTAAGGTTTTATTCAAGCTTTCATATGGAATTTTTCCCTTTAACTTAATCCACGTTTACCCTCCAGGACTTCCACAAACCACTTGTTGCTCTGGTTCTCTCCCTCTCTTTCTCCCCTGGAACTCACCACTACTGTACCCAACTCCACCACACTGACAGGACACACGAAGCGTAGTCCTTTGACTTGTTCTCAGTTGCTTGGGGCCATTGAAGCAGACTACATGCAGCCACATGAAAGTGTGGCCGGAAAATGGCACACGATGTCGTCCTTCTGGCAGGGAAAAGCGGGGAACTAGGGAGGAGAGGGGAGGAGGGGATGCCACCCCACCACATAACAATGAAAATATAATTTTAGTGCCTAGTAAAAATCCATGGCTATGGATAAAAATGTTCGTTACGCTTCGCTTTCCCTTGCTCGATTTTCCTTTTGCTCAGTTATCCTTTGCGTGCCGCCAAAAAAGAAAGGGGGACATGAAAGACTGGTAGCAAAATGTAACCAAAAATATATATGTATGCACGATTTATATATATATTCGTTGGCCATATTATTAAAAAGAAAATCGCCGAAACCAAAGGCGGGGAAAACTATGAAAATGATATCGAGGCAAGTCAAATTTAATTTCACGCTTTCCTAGTTTTCGCTCAAGCCAGGAAAATGACTAATATAAATGAAAATCTAATAAACCATATAGGGAAAATGTAGCAAAAAGTTGTTATATTTGAAATATTTTCAAGAGAAACAAATATAATTCAAATTATTATTTATTTTTGAAGGAGCAACAAGAGAGATAAGAGCTTACCTTTAGCCAGACATATATAAAAACCCTTTTATTGTATCGAGCTAAAACTTTAAAAAATTCTCCAAAAAACTATGACAAAACTGGCCGAGTTGAAATAGTTTTTCCCTTTACTGGCGACACAGCTGGATTTCGGCAATTTCACTGACGGAATTCGGCGAAAGTTGCGGATGAAAGTGAAACTAATTTTTATTTATGCGCAAGGCTCATGGACGAAGGGGGGATAAGTGCCCAGGAGTGAGAGGTTAGCTGGTGCAGGAGGCGGAGGCCTAACACAAAATTGCCCAGCATTATGCCAAAGCAAATTGCAAACACAATGAGGAAGCAGGACGAAGGAGACGCCGACACACACACACACATACACACACATGTGGCCGTAAACAATGAAATTTGTTGCTCACTTTTATGAGTTCCTTCCCTCAAACACCAGACTCCAGTCAAGGGGGAAGGGGGTGGGCAGCATCAACATACTCGCCTGTTTGGCTGTTGAGTCCTTTTAGCCAATTTTAGTGTCTTACAATTTTCCGCATTGTCTCCGTTCCTGGTGCTTATCCTTCCCGCCGCACTTTCCCTGGCCACTTTCACGCCACTGTCATTGCTAAGCTTAAGTTGTAGCAGCATTTTTGCCTGACTCCTTGCCGTTGTTGGTTAAAAGCATCCTTAGCGCCCAGCCAGAAAAACCATATCAACTCGACAGGACAATGCGAGGAAGGAGACAGCGCAGATTGTGCCACGAGAGGCAAATCACATGTATTGGAGATGGAACCGTGATGGATTATGGAAATTGGAAAGGGAATTATGTTACATTCGTTTTTTTTAACACAAATATATTTGCTAAAATTAAGAAATAAATTTGGAATATATCGTTCATGGGCAAAATTATATTTAAAATGTTTTTAATATTCAATATTACTCTGGCAACCTTTGAAATAATATCAACAACATAGGTCTTGTAATATATTAATATGATAATTGTTATTGATTAAATATAATAATTAATATTCAATGTTTATTAGTTCCCAATTCCAGATCTAGCTCTCTTCTGCTTTTTATGGATATTTTCTCCACCATCATAGCTGCACGCTTTCACCCACAGCAACCGCCAGTCACACAAGTGCACTCACCACCACTCCTCTCAGGCAGGGTCACGCCTCCTTTTAGAGGCGCTGAGCCCGATCCTTTGGCCTGCGGAATCATTTCAGTTCCAGTTCCAGTCCCAGTCGTAATCTGCTGCGTTTAGTTTATTGCTCGCCATTTGTTGAAACAAAGGCTGCGTCCTTGGTGGGAGGAAGGGAAATAGAAATAGAAATAGGGTTTATGATGTGCTCCGCTTAAAAGTTATTAACTAAATTGTGTGCGCTTGAAATTGAATGCCGGTGTGCAGGATCAGGGGACCGGGGCTTCAGCCGCTTACGGAAATTTAATCACTTCAAGTGCTGCTGCTGCTGGGAAAAGCTTGGCCGGAGAGTCAGGTGTCCAAATGGTCAGCACGGAAAAGTGCAACTGCAAAGGCAAATGATAATCAAGGAAAGCTGGCAACACAATATTTTACAAAGGAGTCCCTAATGAGAAAATAGCAGGCTTACCAAAAAAAAAAAAAAATAAACTTAGTGGTGGGAACTAGGATTTTTTCAGTTAAAAATCCTTTATGTATTTTTCTAACTTTACTTTATGTAAATTGTCCTGTGTGCTTCGAACATTATTGGGTTTAATGGCTGAGCCAGGGGCTTACTCCTTTCACCACTTGGAGTCCTCACTTGCACACCTTGGACTGTCTATGTTTTTGCTATTTGTTTGCTTGTTTGGAGGCTCTGTGGCACTGTGGCACCTCTGCAATTACAAGCTCTGTCGCCTTGGAGCATCAGACCCCCCCTGGAGGGGTGGCCCATAACTTGTGTCAAGCACCGCGGTCATATTGCAGCATGCCACACGGGGCAGCACGAGGGTTGCACTCAGAAATGTTGCCGATGGTCAGCTGGGGAATGCACAACTCAAAGGAGAAGGCTAAAGGCTGAAAATACACTGGAAAATATTGAAGGACTTAATCAGAAGTTTCTGTTGAGAAGACCTTAAAACCCTTTTGAGACCTTTAGTTTTTGATTTTCCTTAGGCAAATTTAATTTCGTTTATAAATGCAATTTATTATAAATTATTTATGTTCCTATTATTTTTTGCAGTGCACTTTTTTAGCTGGCCGACTTGCTGACTTGACCAAGTTTTTTCTGGCTTCTGTGCTGGCCGTCTTTTTATTTTTTCTGTTGCTGGCGTCTGTCTCTTTTGGCGGATATGCGCTCTTAGCGAAAATTGCATTTGGCCAAATGAGTGGAAGGGGGCCAAGATGTGTTGCTTGTAGCGGTGGAGGAAATGGAAACACTGCCCTGAGGCGAAGCTGTGGACGAAAGTCCAAGACGGACTCTTAATATATCATCTTTCATGCTCATTTGCACTTATGCGGGGACCCGCACGGAGAGGCACAGGAGAAAGGACAATAGTCGGAAGGGTGTATTACAAAATAGGAATTAAAAAAAGAAAACAGTAGTAACTAGCTCTATCTACTCTTTATCAGTAATAGAAAGCCTAAATAATGAATTAATATTATAATAAACAATAAAAAAGATTTAAATTAAATCAAATGGCATGTTTCTTTATCTGGAATTCAATGCTGATAAATTCCATAATTTATGATAATAGACTATGTTCTTTAAAAAATATATTTCTCATTTAAAATTTTGTTCTCTGTATATTAAAAGTATTATTTCTTCCCTATTTGCATAATCACAAATTGTTATGTTCTCCTCCGCTTGTATTTTCTGCTGTTATTTTTATAAATTTCCTTGACAAAATGTAGACAAATTTGCCCTATAGCTATATGGTATATGTTTTTCCTATTTTTTGTGTGGATATTATAACCATTTTATTTGTTGGTAGACCGTACACAGAGCCAAGTTAAATCGATATCTGATGTTATTTTTTGAGCTGTGCAATTCTTTGGTGGCTCGCCTCTAGTTCTCTTAGTTTTTCTGTATTTTTTTCCCCATGATTCTGCCGGGTTCCCCCCATTGACGACGTCTTCAGGCCGGGCTGGGAGGACGAAGGGCGCAGGACGTGGAACCTTCGCCGTTTAACGTTGGCCGTTGGATGAGGAGGACGGCACCTGCTGCGAGTTATTTACAGCCACTGGAGGGCATTCCTTTCTTTCCTGACTTCCTCCTCATCGCTCCCGTGTTTTTTTCTATTTCTTTTTTTTAGAGCGAGAGCAGGAGCAGCTCGTCCTTGTACAGCTATTACACATTGCCGGAAGCATTTGAATGTGTTTATGTGTAAGCGTCTATCGCTCAAGTTGCCCGCAGTTGCCTGTTGCCCTACACCCCTCTCCACACTTGTCCGCTGCATAACAGCAACTAAAATGTTTCCGTTATTAAGCTAAAGAAACACTTAACTTTGCGCCAGGATCAGCAAGGACGTCAGGTGCAATGAATATGCAGGCGGAAGCGGAGGGCAGGATAATGAGGGGTAGAGATTTATAAAAATTTGAACCATTTTTTTGGCTCATTTTTTTCAAAAAACAAACGATTAAATTTTTTTGAACTAGGACTAGGGGGCGACCCGCAATTGACTGCAAAAATATTAACTACCTTTTAGCAAAAAGCGGGCCAAGCTGACGCCAAGTCCTGTAAAAATATTTGTTTTACAATGCGAAAATTGAATTCCAGTTTATTGTTTTCTGGTTTTACGTCTACCGCTGGGTTTTTCCTTCTCTCTGTTGTTGTTGTTGTTTTTCCGCTTTTCGCAGCATTTTTGTTTTACGATTAACTGTTAAATGCAGCCGACTTTTCGCCAGTTTGTGGCTGCAAGTCAACGACTTTTCCATGTGTGCAAGCTTTCCTGTTACCAATTTTCGTTGATTTTATTTCCAAATTTAATGTAAATATTTGATATAAATACAAAACTATAGAAAAAAGATCAAATTAGTTAGACTCCTGCGGCATTTTATTTATTATTTATTTCTTAGTTTTGTAGCGTGTTTTCGGGCATCTTAGCAGCGCCTTTCCTCTGCCTCGTTTTTCTGATGAAAATAAAAGAAAGCATACAGTTGGGCTGCTTTTATTTAACACTAACAAAAAACTCACTAAGAACTAGATATTTAAAATGAAGAATTAAAAACTATAATTAAGAAACTACCTTAAACGCAGCGACCTCTGCTCCACGTCCGCTCCCTCTCCCGCTCCCTTCGCCGCCATATACTTGGCCAGAGACGCAGAACGAGAGGGCGGCCCACAATCTGATCTTGGAGCCGACTCTGACCCCCGACGGGGGCCATACGCCCCACCCCGCTCAGCCAGTTGGCCTGCCGCCGCTCCACATATGGCTGCTCTGGCGCTGTGCGGAAGTAAAAGCTGCCCTGTGCTCGCCGCTGCGAATGGATCCCAAAGCGGGCACGCCGATTGCCATCACAGTAGCCGGCGGAGAACTCCCGGTAGCTGCCACACTCGTAGCCCACAAAGGGATACTCCGGGTCCATGGATTCGCGGAAGAAGATGGCCGCTGCCGAGTGGCTGCAGGCAATGGGATCTTAGGGATAACAGGATGAGCTGTGGCATAAGAGGAGGAAAGGATAATGACCACTCACTGGAGTTCTGCATATCCCGCAGATTGGCAAACATCTTGCAGTTCGTCTGAGGCGCTTTTCCGCCATTCGGATAGAAGTCGGCATGGCCGCACTTCAGACTCGTGCCCAGCGATCCGCCCGAGGTGTGTATGACCTGGACGAACTGGGCATCGCCAGGATCCAGACGATACTTGGGTGCCACCTCCGCGGGCAAGGAGAACAGTGGTCCTGCCGGATCCAGGCCAATGATCTGCTCTACTTTACCCTCGAGAACGGCACCCGCATAGCCGGCAGCATGGGCGCCCAGGCTATAGCCGGCCAAGGTGACATTGCAGCGGTGGAAGTGACTGGGACGCAGCTCCTCCAAGGCCATGATTATGCCAGCCACCGTGAGACCCACATCGAAGATGGACATGGAGGCGCTCTTATAGTCATTCTGCGACAGGTTTCCCCAGTCCACCACGCACACATTGTAGTTGGGGGCGAACAGGGTCCAAGCTGGGGAGGAATATTATTAAGGTTAGCTAGGAAGGAGGTAGGAAAGAGCTTTATCTCACTTAGTAACAGCTCCTGCACCCAGTCCTTGCTGCCCTGATCATTCCAACCGTGCAGGAATAAAGCCAACTTCTTCTTGGGATCCAGGCGACGAAAGCCCCGCAGATCGCCAAGTTGCAGATTGAAGTGCACTTCGTTGCCAAAGTCCTTGGCGGAACTGAAAGATATTATGTATATATGTATATAGTATAAAACAACGGCAAGAAGATTAAAATGTAATAAAATTATTAATAATATTCCAAGACTATTATTTTATGTCTTTCACAATAACACTCCATCTCACATGGTGCGGCACTCAAAGACAATCCCATGGTTGAGATGTGCCCGCTCCAGACTGTTTCTGAGCATGGTCTCCTGGAGATAGCGAAAGGCCTTCATCATGGGACTCCAGCGATGCAGGGCCTCGGTCGCTGGCACATGGCCGAGCAGTAGGAGGAGCAGGCAGGAAGAGCCAAGGAGCTGCAGGCGGGACTCGTGACCGGGCATGCGGTCAGCGGGGCAAGAGAGAACCACCGGAAATCGTCAAGACTTGGCTAACCGCACTCCACAAAAAGCACGCCACTGCGAAAAAAAAGTAGAGGGGGGACAGAGGGGGAATCTCGAGATAAAAGTCGAAAGACTCCGCTCTGGACCGCTTGACTGACTACTGACTACTGAAGAACCGAAGAACCCGACTCGCTTGTAACTCCAACAGACCCGTGAAGATTCGATGATCGTGATGCAGAATGGCACTGAAAGAAAATGGGGGAACCTCTATAACATCTTATACCAAACATATATTCAGATAAATCGTATCTCAAAGATATATTTTTGAACGAAATGTAGTTGCCTTGCTTATAAAATGAAAGAAACTTAAAATAAATATAAATAAAATAATTATAAAAGTAAATTTCAAAAAGCCAATAAAATATCTAATTTATATTTACTATTTGCCCTCGTTTTCTCCCAGTGCAACTGCTGCTGATGACCCTGCTCTCCGGCGTTCTTGGCCGCCTGTTTGCACAAGTGAAAGTACCAAAAAAAAAGCTTGTAACGACTTTGGCTCTTTAAGACTTTGACTTCGATTTCGATTTCAATTTCTTTCGTCCGGGGCTCGTCGGCTCTTTGGCATTCGGTTATCGGTACTCGGCATATATCCACTCCACTGATCTTGACATAGAAGCCACATGGTGCAAACGGTAGCCACCAAAAATATTTCTGACTTGTCACGGTTGTTTGGCCGGAATAGTTTACTTGGCCAGCTGAGCAAACCAAAAAACCGAAATCGATAATAAAACCGAAAGACAAGGCGGCGCATTCAGGCCTCATCTCGGATCGAATAGGTTTATTTTAGTGCAGCCATAAACTTTGGAGGGAGTTTGATCTGGGGAGACGCTTTCTCGATGCACTTGGAGAAAGGGAAAGAAGTCTATTGGCATGTAAAATGGCTTGTCAAATGATAAATAATATTAAAAACCAATTTCAGTATTTATTGTTGATATAAAAAAGAGGTGAATCTACAAGAAAATACATTTTTCAGCTGGTTGGGTTATAAAATAATATATTTTCTTTTGTTTATTTACAGGAAATGGTTTATAAAGTATTTGTAATTAGGAGCATATATAAACCCATATTTTAATTAATCAAAAACCTCAAAAAAAAACATTAAAAATTTATTAAAAAAATGTTTAAGATTTTATTTGATTTGCTAGGAATTTTCCCAGTGCACCCAAATGGCGGGCAACTTACAAAATTTGACCCAAAACGTTGTTTTTATGTCGCGCTCATAAAGTATGTTCGGTTTACAAGAGATAAACCATAAAATAATGCCGCCCTCCGTCTCCCACCTCCCGCTTCCCGCTCGTTTTTTTTCCCGGTGGAGCTTTCTAACCCATATGTGTTAAGCGATAGAAAGGGAGAGAAGAACGCTAATGATGCGCAAGTAAAGTGCCAACCGAATTTCGTTGTCTTCGCTTTATTGTTTTTCATAATTCCAGAGAGCGCGAAGAAGCAGCTCCAGATTGAATCTTCGGCTATTTCTGCTCTTTCTTCTGGCTTTTGTTTTGATTTCTTCGAGAATCTGCTTCTTTTTTTGGCATTCGATCAATTTGCATATCTATATCTGTGGCTGCTCGGCCCTCGCTCCACCTGTGGCTGCCCTCAATGTCAACTTTATGCCCGACGACGCTATCATTCCGGCCAAAGATTTCGCAGGCCCAAAATGTGGAATGTATCTTCAGATGAAGACAGACAGAGAGAAAAAGAGAGAAGAAAGACAGCTTTGAAGATTTGTTAATGAAGATTTGAATTAGTTTTGGATGCCTATTGGTGTTTTAAAGAATCTAAAGAATGTAGAAATGCTTAAAAAAAATCAAAGGGATTTAGAAGCAATTTGAAGAGATAAAACAGACCAAAGAGTGTAAAGTTTGCTAAAACTATTATAATGTTCAAATAAACAAGAAAAAACTTTAATAATTAATTCAATAAAAACCCATCAATGGAAAAGAAAATCTTAAGTTTTTTCCCCTTTGAATTTAATTGGATTTTCTGGGACAATCGCTTGCTTCCATAATTTAATATTCATGAATGATCCAGAAAGTTTTCCAGCCATTTTCCTGGCGCTTCCTTTCTCTGCACTTGGAAGTTTTCCTCGCCTTTGTTTTGGCCATTTTCTTCATGTGTCTCTATCATTAAGCCAGAGTGCGGCTTAATTGTTGCCACAGACAATGAGTGGCAATGCCTTGGAGGGGGGCCGAAGGGGCTCTGGGTGGTGCCCCCCTCGAATCATCAGTTGCTTTGCCTATTAAGCAGCATCATAATAATAATGTGTAACAGCAATGGCAACAGCAACAGCAACAACAACAACAGCAGCTGCTGGCAATAACTTTTACATACAAGTGTATGTCCTACATGTGTGTGCATGGAGCACTGAGGAAAAACAGGGGTAATATTAATTCGAAGATGTCCTAAGAACTTGTTTTAAATAAAATAATTGTGCAGAAAATAATGGGGGAAGTTACCAATAAAATAAATATACCTAAATAATAAATCAAATAATAAATATGCGGTTTACTATAAACTGTAAAATAATATAATAATTAATTTATTTACTTATAATATTATTTATTTAATTTGATTTCCAATATTTTATCATAAATTTAATATAATTAATACTTTATATTTCTTTTAGTGCCCAAATCTGGCTTCCATTTCGTTGTGTGTGAGGGTTTTCAAAGCAATTTCCACAATTTTCGTATTGTTTACTTAATTAATTCTGCACAAAGATTTTCACTTGCGAGTGTGTGTGTGTGTCTGTACGAGGCCCTCGCAGATGTTTTGTGGTTATTACAGCAAACCAACAAACACTCGTTCGTACACCCCCTCACACCGTCACCCCCTCTCACCGATAGCCATTCGGGCAGACAAAACGCGTAATGAGTTTATAACATTTAATGAATCCGCAGCCGCCGCAGCAGCAGCACAACACGGCGTATGCGTAATGCCAACAGAAGTTAAGGCGTCTTCAATTGTGCTGCTTTAAAGTATGCAACTATTGGTGGGACATTATCCTGCTGCCTTTATCAATTATTAAAATTGAATTAAAAATAAACAATATTCCTACATATGTTTTCCATTCTAAGTTAAGTACAACACGGCGTATGCGTAATGCCCTCAGAAGACGCCTGACCTGGGTATTACGCATACGCCGTGTTGTGTTTAACTTGAAATAGAAAAAATATTTCTGAATAGTGTTTATTTTTTCTATTTTAAGTTAAGCACAACACGGCGTATGCGTAATGCCCACGGAAGACGCCTTAACTTCTGTTGGCATTACGCATACGCCGTGTTGTGCTTAACTTCAAATAGAAAAAATATTTAAAAATTGTGTGCCTTTAGTAATTATTAAAATTGAATTAAAAAGCAACAATATTCTAAAATATTTTTTATATTAAGTTTGCAAATTGATTTGTAGAATTTTATAAGCAAATTTGAGTTGATAAAAATCAAGATGCAATCCTCGCCTTTGACTTTCTTATGATAAGCTGTCTATACAGACCCACCCATAGTTTCCATGTTCCACTTTTCAAGAGCCACGCCTCTGCAACGCCTCCTTTTAGCATTTGAGAACAGGATTCAGGCTTCCACTGCAGCCAGTTTGGAGTTTGGAGTTGCCCTTGTCAGTGGAGTTGAACTTTGCTCTTGTTTTCCCATTTGCCGCTTCAATTTTCTTTATATTTTTCCTTTATTTTTTAAGGGGGGGGCGGGAGGTGTGGCTTTGACTTTCGATTTGTTGTTGTAGCTGCCTGCTATTGTTGTTATCTTCCGCGAAGGGAAACTATTTTACCGCTCAATTGATTTTGCAATTTATTTGCGCGCATTATGCGAAGGGGAGAGGCCAGGATATGGGGACAGGGGTAGGATAGATGTATACTCACACGTGTCCTGGGCCTTGAAAACGAAGAACTGGTGAATGGGATACGGGATAGGGGATACGGGATACTGGTGGCATTTTCAATTCTATTTACTCCCAATAATCATCATCAATGTCAGTTTCGCTGGCACTAAAATAAAAATAAAACCAAGCCAGGCAAACAATTTTTGTTTTCCCTTCGAGTACTCTCGCGCTATCTCTTTCCGTCTCGCTTGCAACAAAACGTCAACAGGATCATGGGCAAAAATTGACAGCAACAACAATGAAGCGGCGAAAGAGACGGCAGCCAGGACATCACAGAGAGGGAGAAGGATGGAGAGAAACGCATTGAGAGTTGATGTTTATATCGATTGCTGGCAATTTCGTGAATTACAACAGACAAACACTACGGGAAACACAAGCAAAGGGAGTTCTGGGGGATAGGCGGGGTGGGAAAAATAAGGGGTAGAAGGACTCGCATGGGGGACACACTTGAGACACGTCGCCAGCGACGTGAGCATGCCGCTATAGTTTCTCCCTTCGTGCTCCCTCCTGCCTCCTGTCGCTTTTTGTTGCCACCATTCCTATTATAGGCACTCTAGGAAAATGTGATTTAGTTTGAAATTAATTTCAATAAATATTTTATGATTTATTTATACAATTACAAATAAGCACAAATTTAAATGTAAGCATATTTAATAAATTGGATTATATAAACGTTTTTTAAATTGATTTTTAAAACATATTTAGGCTTTGTAGCCAAATTCACTATTAAAAATATATGTATTTTGTATTATCAATACATTTGAACGATTAGCTATTATTTTTATTAATTTCTCTCTGTGTAATTGTTGTTGTGGCAGTGTTTCCATGTCTCTGGCGTTTGTTGAATTGCCAGAGTAGCGGCTGCTTGGAGGACAAGTAGTGCCGGGGTCACCAATTCAGGCAGGAGTCACCAGAGTCCTTCCAGCACAGACTCACATTCAAACATACACTCACACTCGGTAGCCAGGAGCCAGCACAGCATAGCAAGACGGTAATCAAAATATGCCCAGGTACAGGCGACAAAGGGTTTCATATTTAAAACAGGAAGTTTTTAATGCCAAATGTCTACAAAAATTATAAATATAACAAAATAACAAGTCGAATATTAAAATAACACATATATCAAGTAAATGTATGCATTCAAAGTGTTTTAGAGGGAAAAACATAGAAGCCGCTGTGCAGATTATTTGATTTTTGGCTTAAATAGAACCTTTAGTTCGGTCTTGGAGCCTTTGGAATGACTTTGGCAATGAATGCAGCTGCCTTGTTTGTGATTTTCCACGCTCGTTGCAACTTGCTGCTTGACTGCTGCTCTAGTTCACTATTCCACCCGCTATATCATTCACCCCCTGATCTCCTTCCTCTCTGATCTCCTGCCCTTCAGCTCAGCCATATTCCACACCCACACCCACACACCCACACACATTCTGATACGCACACGCTCATGCAGCTGAAGACAAAAACTAAAACAACGAATTACGTTAAATCAGTTTTTATACTCTAAAGCAAAGGGTTTAAAGCTTGCCCGAGATGGTTAATTTTTTTGCACAATTATAAGCAATATTCAAATAACTTGAATACAATTTTAAGGAATTTTTTAGTCAGTTATATAAAGCCATATAATTGGAGTTCTTGCCATACTTTAAATAACTCATCTGAAATAATGTTGAGCCTTAGTTTGAAGATTGTAAAAATATCTAAATAATATTCCACTCTTTTGGGATCTATACATATATTTTCCTAAATCTGTTAGGCTTAAACAGAATAGCTTCATATATAAATGTATTTGTTTAAAAGGGTATTCAATGGCTTGCCATTTGGTTTTGGATTGTGATTTTTGCTCCGCAGCGCGCCCTTTGCTGAATTGTCGCAGGTCCTTTATACTGTCCTCCGTGTTAACATCCTTTTTCCCTTACCCTTACTTTCTTTTTTTTTGCCACCCACGCCACTCCACCATTTCGTTTTTTACGCTGACGCAGGCAAGTGTTGCATGCTTTTCGGCTGGCATTTGTTTTTATGCGCACGTTTCACGTTGCCCGTTATGTGCTTGATTGAAGTTTGTCTCAGCTTTCCCCCTGTTTTCCCCCTCCACCTCTCCCCTATCCTTGAGTAGCTTATTTTCCCGGATCCTTTAAGGCTGCTGCTGGCCAGCTTGCAGTTCTTGAAAGGGAGCTGTGTCAGGTGTACCCTAAGTGTCCTAGAAGGACATATCTTTACTCTGGAAATCTTTGAATTATCAAAATCCATGAAATAACCCAAAATATATACCACAAATATTGAAATTTCCTTTTCGAAAAATTCTTCTAAAATTGAGGATGGCTTATATCATGACGGAGATTGTATTTTTTTCTGTTTCAGAGATGCTTGGGTTTTGGGGGGTTTACTGGGGGATTGGTGCCAGCTTAGCGACAAATCCGCTTGTCGGGACAAACACTAATACAAATACAAATACAAATAGAAATGTGCAAACATAAAACACACACACACACAAATATATATACAGACGAATAAAAATTAACAACAAGGAGTAAAGCAGCTCACGCGCTAAGCCCGCATAATTTGCACAAAATAACAAACAAACTGCCGGGCACAAGCACACACATAACATGCTTAAAAATAGATTACAATGGTATAAAGTTAACAATGCGAGCGCCCACACACAGGCCACGCCCCCTTACACAATCCCAAACGGGGGGGGCGAGGTGTGGTAGGGGGCGGTGGTAGATAAATTCACTCGCGGGTCGCAGCAAACAAAAATTTGCAGCTTTCCATCGCATAAATAAAGTTTAAAATAAAGTGCGAATGAAGAAGGAAGCAGGGGAAACGTGTGTGGCTTTCCCAGGGGCAGGGGCCTTCAAGGGACAGGGGAAAAACCGCAAAGTTCACACGCAAAGGCGTTTGCCACGCCCCCGCCTCACACACACACTCAGACGGGCGCCCAAGCAAACGTCATTTAAAAGTTATTTAGACGCTAGTTGGTGTTTATGTAAAAGTAGCTCTCGAGGCTACAAAAAAATCCTTGTAAATGGGGTAAAAAGTGGGAAAAATGGCTAGGAGAACTTTGAGAAAACTCGGCGGGTAAAAAAGGCAGAAAATGGAAAAGATCGATAGATATGCAGACATGTAATGTGATCAGTACAGATTTTTCATTTAATTTAATTTTTATTTTCTAGCATTATTGAAAGATTTCAATATTTTTTAGTAATTAATTAATTAACAATAACAATTTCTTTGGGGAAACCAATATTTTTCGATTTAAAAATACCAATAAATTATTAGTTACTTATTTATTTTCAATATGAAGTCCTAAAAGTGAGCCAGTAAAAGTAAAAAGCAACTTACGCTTGGGGGTTTTGTTTAAACAAACTCATGCACACACCAGGATAAAGACCAACACCTCTCATATAGCGGCACGCGAGTGAGCAAGGACATACACTACTGGCCAAAATAGTTAGTACAAGGAAGGTTTGAGGGTTTGTTTTAATATATGTATAATAACGCATTTAAGTAGGAACTTGATCCTTAAAACATGATTTCCATCACTAGTGTACTTATTATTTTGACCTGTAGTGTACAATGAACTAAACGCTACGTGCTGATTACTGCTAACGCAAGGATTTTCCACACACACACTCATACTCACACTATGTGAGAGGCACACACACACACACACGCACACAAGTGCAACTGGAGGACAGCATCGCAGGCAACAAAGCAATTTGCAGTCGAGTGCCAAAGCAGAGAAATGAGGTGAAATATTAAGCAAGGCAGGATATCCTTTAAGCAAATAATATTTAACAATTAAATCTGATTGAAAATATTATTTAATATATTCTTTTAGGGATTTTAAAATGAGTTAAAATTGTTTTAAATTGTAAAAAAAATTCATAGGTAATATTTATAAATATTTTAGAACTATAGTTATATTTTCAAGCTCGCAATTCTCTTAAAAATTAAATAAATATTTTTTCAGTTAGCCCTAAAACCTATATATCCCTCTTAGAGGACTTGGCCATTTGCCAGGGTATGGGAAAAAGGCGTCGCCAGAAATTACTGCAGGTCCTTATTGTTAGTTTAGTAGTTGTTTGCCAAGCATTTCACACGCGACACACGCAAAACACCCAAACAAACGCAAACAAGCTAACAAACAAACAACTCCAACACACGCACACCACACACGGACAGGGTTGGACAGCTCTTAACAAAATATTTAGCATGCGAGTAAATTTTAATACCTGCCAAAGCAACAAGGCTCTCACCTCTCTCACCTTTGGCAAGTTGCGAAAATTTGAAAAATCAACAGAAAAGCACAACAAACACAGCCCACAAAAAGAGTTTTGTTGGCCATTTTCTGTACTGTTGGCTTAAAGATAGAAACATATTTACCCTGAAAACATAATGGTTATAAACTGTATGCAAAGAAATGCGAGATTTTTGCGAGCTTAAAAGGATATAGAAAATATTTAAGATTATGTTTCATAAATTTAACTGACAACATTTTAGAAATTTTAGGATTGGGAAATTCCCCCTTCAACTGCTTCCAAAATCTATTTTCTTAAAGGGATTCCAACTTCGATTAAGCTTATATCCTGAACACAGCTCAAGATTTGCTTCTGTTGTCTCATTTGGGCCAGGTTTGCCCCAAACCATTGGCCAAAAGTCAGTCAAATGCAAACAGATGTGCCGGCGTGTTAGTGAAACACGTACACATATATGAATACGGATTTATGTATCCTGGCACTCGCCTGGATTTCTATCAATATATAATGGCACTTCAAATCACTTAAATTAGCCTTCAGACCTGTCCCTCTCTCTCTCTCTCTCTGTCTTCAAGTGTGTCCTTAATAATAAGGCTTATAAATCACACAAACACACAGAGGAGCAGCAGCCGCACATGGCACATCCTGTTTGCCTTTTGATGTTTTGGCATTTAATTTGTCACATTTTGGCGCCAGGACTAGAGGGCGAGAGGAGTGGCTAGAAGAACGAGGATCAGGGGAAGCACATTAATTGGTAATTTGATACAATTTGCATTGCTTAGTTGCTGAATTATTTTAATTGGGTGTAATTTTACGGTCGCATTGATGGCCCTGACCGCAGGCCAGGTCCTAACGAGCTCGTATGCCAGAGCGCACAGCCTCCAATTGACCGGCAGGAGATATGGGGTTGGGTTTATGCATTGAGGAAAGTATCCCTTTTGCTGGAAAATGGAAAATGTCTGCAGAATGCCTTTAAATCGGTCTTGTGTCCGGCTAGTGTTGGTTGGTGGAGAACAGCTGATGGAGCCGCCAGTCAGTAGGTTGGCTAACCAGCAGCTGCTGGGATACAGCAGAGATGGCATTGGGTTTCCCTTCGGCACACAAAAGCTGTCATAGAAACGACTTTATGCTGCTTATATTGCATGTCCTTTGGAATGTGATCTCTAAGATAATTGTAAATATATACATATTTGCTAATAAATACTTGGTTATAAATAAATAGTATTGCCTTCTTTTAGGCCTTCTTTTAGGCAGCCTCTTTCTCTTTTCCTATAGCTTTTTGTCCCTTTCGTTTTCAGTTTGGCTTTTGGTTGTAGTTGCGTTTCGTTGTTGTTGTGCGTCGACAAGCGAGCAATTAGCTGTCATTTAGTGTCGACCATAGCCCCCTTTCTGGCTCTCTCTTTGGGACCCCCCTTTAAGCCCCTGCCGGCATTCAGCTAACCTCACCACTCAATTGACCCTTTCTTGTCACTCTGCAATTGACGCTCTGGGGCGACATTGGCATACCGAAAGTCAGCGGGCCAACACAATGCAGGCCGAGCATGCACCCCTTACCACCTTACCCCTTTCTCTTTGCCCCAACAGTTGTTCACCCTTAGCCTGTTCCATTATATCGTCAAACGCCAGTGACAGGCATTTAAAAAAGGACTCTGCGGATTCCTGAAATCCTGTGCTCTGCCCTCTGTTATTTCCTACAATTTTTACAGTGAGTACTGCACATAAAGTACAGATAATTAATAATAATAATAATAATAGCTTAATAGCTTGAATAAAACTATAATTAAAGGTATTTTTGCCTGGGAATTATGTAAACAGTGAAAGGTGATGGAAAGTTAAATACATCCTTAGCTTTCTCAGAAATCTGATACTTAAAAAAGATATTAATTACTATGTATAATTTCTTACAATTTTTATAAATATTAAACACGACTTGAAGCTCTTACTGTAGCCCAAGTATCTGTGTCGACATCCAGCTGTATCTCAATCTCTATCTGTATCTGTATCTATCGCTGTAAACGTATCCGTATCTCTGCCTCTGTAGCTCGGCGTGTGTGACGGTTCCACCGAATCTGCATTTGAATGCCAGACATCGCTGGGGCACTGATTGATTGATTGACGGCATGATTTATTGGCTATTTAGTTGCGGCAGCAACAAATTAGCTGCATAAACCAAATTCTAAATGCTGCGTGACCCCCTCCTCGACGTTTATTTGCCGTGTGTTTTCTAGTAAGAGTGTGTGTGTGTGTGTGTGTGTCTTTAAGCACTTAACAAACTTTTGCGTAGGCAAAGTTTACCCAAATGTGTGTGTATGTGTGGCAAGGGGTTAGGAGGCGGCCAGGGGCGGGGCACTCTGAACAAGCAATTGCAACTCATTAAGCGTTGACTCTGCCGCAACGTCAAAGTTTGTAGCAGGTAACCAACACACCGAGGGCAGTTTTAAGGCATACAAATATCTAAAAACATTAAAGAATTTTTTTTAAGCAATTTTTAAACGCTTAGAAAATTCTACAAAATATTTTAAGACAAAACTTTGTTTTATAAAGCAATGTTCTTGTTCGTTGAAAATTGATCTAATTGCTTATTTAATTGTAAGGCATTAATAACTTTTTAATAAAATAATTTATTAGTTAATAATCTAACCATTTTATTTTTAGAAGTAATCAGACAAATCATACTCATTAAAAGCTGATTTGTTTCAATAAATAATAATAAATAAATTCATTTAAAATTACATTTTAACATGAATAAATACTCCTGTCTTAGTTTCCAATTAATAAACCACAAAATAATTTAAATATACTATTTAAACTCCCCAATCTACGGTCTAGACAACGATAACTAACATTTAGCTGTACAAAATCAGCTACAGCAATAACAACAAGTTGGTTCTTCCCATTTTTCTTTTTTGTATTGTTTGCTTTTTTGCTCCCTAAACAAACTTTCTGCTTTTCTAGTAGAACTATCCGTTTTTAACCTCAGTTTTCCGCACATCCCTGGTTACGCTTTTCCTCCGATTGTTGTGTAATTTGCACCTATCGATGCGATGCCCGAAGTTTGCGAATCGAAAAACGCTAGAAAAACGAACTTTTTTAATGAAATGCCGAATGATATGGGGGCTTGTCTTTGTTATTGAGGGAGAGGAAATCGAACTGCCCATCTGTCTGACGAGGCACCGGGAAAAATAGATCTGAAATCAAAGGAAACTGTGTAAATTCTAAAAAATAATAATTAGAAGTCAAGAAGAAGAATATTTTTTACAATAATAAATCCATTATTATTTTAATAAAAATATTTTTTAGTAGTTATCATTCAAAGGAAACTATATTTTTTTTCCTCTGCTTCTGTTTCATTTTCTTTCCGCCGCTTCGATTGCTGCTGGTGTTTTCCTTTGGCCAATAGACTTCACATTAAATTTCACTAATAAAGCAAACAATGCGTGGCATTCAAAGGGCAGCCGAGGGGGGAGGAGGTAAGGTAAACAACAGCAGATGAGAAATTGTTTAGGGGGCGGGGGACGGTCCTGTTCAAGGAGGCGGGGGAGGAGCAGCGTATCCTGTCAGTGGCAGTCGCCTGAATGGCGAGGCAAACGTGCAACACTCATACGTCATGTTGGACGACGGAGAGAGAGAGAGAGAGAGCGAGGGGGAGACCGGAGACGCCTGAGTGAGTGAAAGCGAGTAGGCAATAGCCGAGGGGTATGGGAAATGGGGGGTGGTTGGTGGGAAAATCCTGGGACAGAGGGAAGCTCAGCAGAGTAGCAACGAAACACGCACTATGTAATGGCATTTTTATGTTGCATCACGTACTGGTCATAAGTCATGTTTAGAGCACTGACTGCTGCCGCTGCTGCTGCTCCTCGGAGCCACCCTCCGGCCCAGTTTTCCCCCCTCGCACAAGTCAAATGAACTGTAGCTAAATTGGCCCTGTCCTGCTGAAAATGTCCAACTGTCAGTCAGTCGGCGGCGGGCAGCTTAAACGGATATTACAAGGTGTTGGCCAAACATTGACCGTACATGAGCTTAAAGCGAAATTAACTAACTAACAGGGGGTGGAAAATCGGGTGGAAAATCCATGAGGTGCAGGGCATGGCCCCGCCTTAAATGCTGCTTAAGCCGCTTTGCTGACCAACAAAACAAAGCACGACAGTTTGCGGCTGTGGAAATTTGTACACAAAAAAGGGGAGTGTGGAAAACACAAGGCAGGGGGGTTACCTTAAAACTTCTCACCTGTAATTGAAAGCAAATTTAATTAAATTCAGCCAGAAGCGTTGTCAAAATTAATTTCGTGAACGTATTTAGTGAATCATTTAAGAGTGAATCACAAGCCTTTTTATATTAATTCAATGCAGCTGCAGCATCTTAACGGATTTATAATTAAAATGTAATGCTTACAGGAAGAAATTAAGCATTTTCCTGAGATATACTCCTCTTTTATATATATCATTCTAACCTCATAAATATTTTTGTTAGCCAATTCTGTGGCCTTTAAATATTTTAGCCATATTTCAGTCAACAAATTGCACATGCTGAAGTTCAACGCCAGCTTTAACTTTGTCTGCGCGGATTCTGGCTGGATTTTCGCATAGTTTTCATGGCCAGCAGCCAGCTCATAGTTGTTTCTGCACTCTCTCCCAGTCACTTCATCAATTTTCCCGTGGGTTACACCCACCGACTCCCGCCCCCTATGAAGCTTTTCCATTAAAGACAGTGGCCGGAGCAGTTGAGTAGCCTTCATGGCCATGAGGGCAACCCCTTACCATTTTCCCCTCTTACTAATTTTCCCGGTTTTGATTTATTTGCCCCGACATTTAGACACAAAAGCCGCGAGTGCGGAGGCAACTGACAATCTGATGAGCTGGGTGGGCTCTTGCTCCTCCCCCACTTTCGGAGGCTGTGCTGGGGGTTGTGGGCGTGGCCCACGAAATCATAAACTACACGGACACACACCGACAATTGCCGGGAAAAGAGGCGATAAATAATTTCCATGCTACGCTGCGGTCGCTGCTGTTTCTTTCATAATTCCAAGGGCTTTGATCAAACGTCAAGACCTAAGCCTATTGGCCACGCCCAGCCAGGGAGCAGCCGAAACAGACGCCCACCACTTGAACTTCGAACTGGGGATTTGTTGTTATTTCTGCTTTTTATGATTTACGCAGACGGCGAATTCCTTGTGTTCATTGGGATACCCTGGAGAAAGGATGGCTATGTTTCTAGAGAAGTTTATATTTTATTTTATATATTTCAGAGGTTTTGATTAATTTTTGATTTAAATTATTTATTCTAAAACATCACACAGAGTTGTCAGGTATCTAAGCTAATAAGTCTTTGAAAATAACTAAGAAGCAATAGCCAAAGACCTCGCCCAAAGGTATTTATGGAATTTTTACTTTTACTTTCTTATTTTAAAAATTAAATTAAAAATTCATTTATTCTCATTTATATTATCATCAATTGAATTCTAATGAGTATCTTTGACTTCCTTCCATCTAATTTCTTGGTCTTCTTTAACTTTGACCCAAAACTCTTTGGTCAATTGGACAGCTCGCACTCCTCGAACTCTCCGGTCATGGACTTGGACTTCGACATGAAAGCGGACTCCTTGGAGTCCTCTCCCTTTCCCATTTGGCATTTTGCGTGGGAAGGTGTGTTTGCCGGGCTGTGGGCCTCCAACTTGAATTCCATTTTGTGGCACGCTGATTAATGAATTTGATAAAAAGAGTTTTCCACATGGCCAAAGAGAGAGCGAGAGTTCAGTTTTCTAATTAACATGCTGCTGCCATACGCTATATAGTATATAGGGACATTTCCATTATGGATCTGGTGATTTGTGCGCCCCGATAAGCGCACCTTGCTCGGAGGAGACCCAGGGTAATGGGCTTCACCCAGCTATTGATTCAAGATGAAGTCGCCTTTTTAATTAATTAAGTGGTTAGTCCGGCAAAAGGATAAGGGAAAGGCTAGGGATAAGGAAGAGGGAATAGAATGGGAAGGGAACCTGAAACGGCAACGGGGGCAGGACTCTAAGATAACCGGACAAATGCTGGAACAACTCCCAGGCAACTCCTTCTGATCAAGTGGGCCCCAAGGACTCGTAAACATGGCCAACACACCAAACGTGTCCTGGCACACACACATACACACACTCGGACTGGTACGTGAGGTGTCGCCCATTTTTGAGTCGAGCCAAAAACTTTTTCACGCAGCATAATTTTTTTTCCTTTGCCGTTTTCCTTTACCATTTCCCCGCAGGCTCCGGCATGTGCGAAATGTAACACTTGCGGGACAAGCGGGAAAAGTCTGCTTGTGGAAAAGTCCAAGCAAACCGCAGGACAAAACGCTCTCCGAGGACGTCGCCCGATAAAGCTGACAGTGAATAATTCAGGCGACCCGCCGCTCGCGCCGAATACTTCTCGTCGTCACTGTGAGAGCACTCACTAAAGCAGCGGTGTGAAGTCTTAGGAATTTAAATATCTGACCAAAGGGTCAATATATATTTTATAGATTATTAATTACTAAATAAGTATTTTTAAGGTGAAAGCATATTTGGTACAGAATCGAAGGATAGTAAAGGGAGAACCTGAAAATATATTACACATTTTCTTTATTTTGTTATTTTTCAACATTTATACATTGAAGCTTAAGTTTTAGTTATCTTTTAAGATTTTAAATAAATGTTTTCATCACTGTGTAACTATTATTTAGCTGCCATGAAAGGAATCTGTTCAATCTGGCTCTAAGTTTAGTATTTTCAAAGTTTGATTTCTCTTCTTTTAGTTCATAATTTAAAGAACAATTTAAATTAAGCAACATAAACATATATGCATTTATAAAAATATATTTATAAAAAATATATTTTATGAGTATTTCTGTGATTTATTATATCTTTTACCCCGTTCGTTCATTTTATTTAATGTTTTTTACGTTTTCGATTTAAGAAAACCTTCGCATTTGCCATTCTGCATTACTCCAGTTTATTTTATTCATTTATGAGCTCTATTTATTTATCACACCTCTCATAAATATGTTAAAAAAAAGCTGTTGTTATTTTTTAGTAGCAGTGGCTTTGCCTGCCACTTGATTTTATATTCATTAACGAACTTGGTATGGCATTTATTTATTTATTTATTTATCCTGCGCCCCCATAAATAGCGCCAGGCACTAATCCCCGCCGCATGCATTAACTCTGCACTGCCGAACTGGATGGGTGAATAAAAACAAATTCCCAAAATATGAGCCAAAAAAATTTTTTAAATTTTTTAAGGGGTTGCATCGTTAAAATTCAAAAAAATTAAATCGTTTGTTTATTGAAAAAGTAAGTATGCAGATTTGTTAGCCTTTTGAAAACTAGCATAGAACAGCTTTCCGATTCGAAATTAGTTTCCTGTAGGCCAAGTTATGATAATTGAAAAACTTCCAAATTCCCAAAAAATGAGCCAAAAAAATTTTTCAAATTTTGTAAGGGGTTGCATCGTCAAAATTCAAAAAAATTAAATCGTTTGTTTATTGAAAAAGTAAGTATGCAGATTTGTTAGCCTTTTAAAAACTAGCACAGAACAGCTTTCCGATTCGAAATTAGTTTCCTGTAGGCCAAGTTATGATAATTGAAAAACTTCCAAATTCCCAAAAAATTAGCCAAAAAATTTTTTTAAATTTTGTAAGGGGTTGCATCGTCAAAATTCAAAAAAATTAAATCGTTTGTTTATTAAAAAAGTAAGTATGCAGATTTGTTAGCCTTTTGAAAACTAGCATAGAACAGCTTTCCGATTCAAAATTAGTTTCTTGTAGGCCAAGTTATGATAATTGAAAAACTTCCAAATTCCCAAAAAATGAGCCAAAAAAATTTTTCAAATTTTGTAAGGG
>VNJN01006570.1:9023-81463 GCA_008042485.1 Drosophila mayri
GGGGGGGGGGGGGGGGGGGGGGAACCTATAAATCAGTTTGGATTTCCTCACTGCCCGTTTCGATTTCTTGGCGGAATGAATTCTCCATAGCAAACAGTAATAATAATAAAAAAGTTTAACTATTGCGCCTGCCGGTGCTTTGTATTTCTGTGAGCACACACAGCACACACATGTGTGACTTTTGGCTTGACAAATCAATCAAATCGCTTCATGCGAATTTCGATTGCACAAAGACAAAAGGCAAAGGCAAAGACAATGCATTGGAATTGTGAATTATTAGTGCTTTTGTTGTTGCCATTTGGCAATGCCATTCGGAGTGACCACTTCCATTGTCCGCCATTCGCTTGGCTCACGTCCAGAGCCAAATGAGACATTCGTAGACAGCAGACAGCAGACAGAAGGTAAAAATAAAGGAAAAAAAAATGCATGGAGCTGCACTTTTCTTTGGCATGGTTCGGTTTTCCCAATCGATTCGCCGACTTTCCCAGCCAGTTCTCAGTTGGTCTCGGGCTTGGCTCAGCTTCGCTTCGCTTTTCCCATTCAAATGGGATCTAGACACTGGGAGAAAAAGCAGTCAAACAATCGAATATCATTATTAAAAGAGGTTAAACAACAGAAGATTGCTTAAACTAATTATTATACAGTTAATAGCTAATAATAAATGGAAGATATTTATAAAGATTTTTAGGAAATAACATCTAAATAAAATAATCTTATTTAGAAACGGACATTTATTAATATTTTTGTTTTATAAAACTAAAAGGTTTTGCTTTTTATTTTTCAAATTTAAAGCCTTTATTTTTAATAAAGAATATCTTTAATAAATAATAAATAAAATAAATGGACAGGAGCAGTGAAATATATTATTACTTACTTAACTTGTAAGCTAAAATTGTAAGCAAATATTGTACAAAAAAAGGCACTCTAAAGTCATTGTTTGGGGTGGATTCTGAGTTTCTAATTTTAAAGTATTTATTTATTTTTACCGTGCAGAAGAGATCACAGGCACTCGTTCCTCGTAATGAGCTGAATTAGCCACCAAAAGCGAAAATGAGCAGCGGACAGCCGCCAAATTGGGTTAATCTATTTGAAAGTGGCAGCGCCAGCCATATATATATATATATAAACTATATATTACCATCTGATACACAGATCTGCTTAACAGATCATATAATTAGAAGGAACTCTTGAGGAAATGTTAAACTCTTCGATCCCAGCAAGCCTTGATTTTCCTTTGAAATTTCCAGGGAAACTTGTACTTAAATAGAACTTTTTCCCCGAGGATTCTCAGTAGCTGGGGTGGCCTGAGGTGTTAGGCACTATATGTCCCATTTCGATGTCTCATCAAATGTTGTTGTAGTGCCTGTTCGGCGCCCCCAGCATTTTGCAAGGAGTTTTCTTTATTTTTTTTTTCCTTATTTATCACTAGATATGGCCAAGAATTTCAATTTCAGAGACACACGCTCCCCGTAATGAGCTGAACTAGATGCCAAACGTGAAAATAAGCAGCGGAAAGCCGCCAAATTGGGTTAATCTATTTGAAAGTGGAAGCGCTGGCCACCGCATATATCTATATATATATATCTGTATATATAGAAACAGCAGTGCCAGCATAGATACATAGAGATCATGCGAAAGTCACCTAAGAAGCATTATTTAGTGCGTTACTTTCCATTTTGATGGCGCTCTTTGTTCAGCTTGGGAGCGAACTGATGATGCTGACGACGACTCTGAGGTCCGCTGGTTGACTCGTCTCTTGGCTTTCTTTAGCGACTTGATCGCCGGCAACCTGGCAACCTGTCAACCTGTCTTCATTTCTTCATTTCTTCATTCTTTAACGGTACTCGCGCTTTTTAATTTCGCTTTCCTCTACGCAGATAGCTAAAGCTACAAACCATTGGATGTTCACACGATAAAAATCACATTTAGTTGTTTAATTAAAGGGTTAATTAGCAATGAGTTTAAGGAAGTTATTAGCTAAAGAAATATTAAGAAAATAAATACTTAAAATTTAAGTTTTTTAAGAGAACACATTTAAAGATGAAGCTGATATATAAGCTAGAACGTATTTTGTACCAAAATGATTTATAAATATTAAAGAATATTGGTAACAAAACTTCCTAGTTTATTTCCCACTTGAAATAGTCAAGAAAAGTCAAGACAAGCGATGACAAAATCCAAAATGCCAACTGATAATGTATCTTTGTATTTGTGTTGCACAATCCGCTAATGTCTTAGCCAAGGGGAGGCTCTAATTGGTAGATCACGGCCTCACGCCGACGACGCCAACGAAAGTGAAATGATTGTTGATTGAACAGCAAAGGCATTGTTAACCAATAGTGGAAACTTCGCCTCACCTCAGCTTCCATTTCGAGTTACAGTTCCAGTTTTTGTAGGTTTTCACTTTCGTTAGTCGCATCTCCGCCTGAGTCACGCCCGCCCGTTTCCCCTCGCAAATTGGCCAAAACAAACTAATAAGAAATGTCAACAAACGGCCGGCAGCTGGAAGCTCTTGGCTTTGTCTCTGCTTGTTGACCCAAATGCGAGGCGGCCGAAAAGTGGTCGGGCTGGATTTGGTGGCCAGAATGCTCTCCGCAGTCAAGTGTAAGGTCAATGGACCGCCGATGCCGCAGATAGAAAAAAAATGCAAGCAATCTATGGAGCTGCAAGTCACGACGACTCGTCCACCGGCAGACGCACATGCGCAACATCCTGTTTGGGTTGCCAGTGCAACCAGCCGATTATACAACGCCCAAATGGCTACACTTGACGAAATAAGAGAGAGATTTCTCTTTATTTTCAGTGTTTTCAATATTCAAATTGGTTTTACTTAAATTGTAGCCTTGGGAAACCATTGCCAGAGGATGGAAATGTATTTAATTATTATTATTATCAGTTTTTCCGTTTAACCCTTAACAAGTTTTTATATTTCAATTTAATTCAAGCATAAAAAGTATTAGAAATATATATTATTTTCTACCAGTGTCAAGCGAAACCGTTTAAACATATATGACTTTGTCTCTTCTGATTGCAGACGACTGATCGCCAAGCCATCAATCAGGCCATCAATCAGTCAGCGCCGCTTGTCGCAAATTGGAGCTGGAGACGACCACGAAGACGAAGACGGAGCCGGAGCCGCCGCTCTCCCTTCTCGGTGAAAGCCGAGGTCTGGCACTTGGCCAAGATCCGAGACTCGATCGGGGATTCCAGAGTGAAGATTGCAGATTGCAGATTGGAGATCCCAGATCCCACATCCTATATTCCAAGATTCCAGCAGAGCATTTTTGGCGACAGTCGTAATTGGTTGTCTGTCTGCCTGCCTTTTGGCTAAGTCAGTCAGTGAGTCAGAGGCAGAGAGACGCTCGGACTTGCAGCCATAAGTTATAGTCACGACTTTGGAGGCACAGGCACAACCAGCTTCGCTTCGCTTCGCTTTGCCTTCGGTTCAGCTTTGGTTTGGCTTTGGTTGTCGCCCCGGCAGGTTCACAAATAAGTGAAAGTGAATTTGTTTATTGTATATTTTGCTATTACCAAAGCGAAAGAGACGCATAACACATCTGCGGCGAGCAATGTTCACTGCCAGCGAGTAAATTCAAAGCGACAGAGAGTCCACGCTATAGAGCATATACAAACATACAGAGATATATCACCGATCTGGGTATAGAATATCCACAGAACCCTCTAGCAATCATGCTAATTGCCTGCTGCCTCCTCTTCGTGCTGCTCAAGTGCCACACGGCCCCTGGTAAGTATACGCCCCGTGGGCCCCATTAACTAATTGCCGGCGCGGCGGCGCAAGACATTAACTAATTTACTTAGCGCTCGACTTGCCTTTGCTTTTAACGAGTGTGTAGTGTGTGTGTGTAAGTTGTGTTGCTTTTTTTTCAATTTATTTTGATTTTTTTTGTTGCGTCTGAGGGGGTGTTAGTTGCGGCGATTGTGTCAATTGAGAAGACGATCAACGGAACCACTTCAGTGCCGCCTTGATTGCACAATGGCTCTGAGGGAGCACTGCATGCATGAGGCGACAAATAATGGCCAAATGTGGGTTACATCTTAAGCAGCTTTTCAGCAGGCAGGCCTCAAGATTTCATGATAATTTCGTAGCAAAAAAAAAAAGTCAACTTTTGCATGGGAAAATATCCCAAAAAAATGGTTTCTTTTCAAGCTCTTGCTTATGATTTTTTTTACATATTTTAACTACTCTAAATGTTACATATTTTCACAAAATTGTTCGCTTATTTTAAATGCAGTTTTTTTTTCTGTGTAAATTTGCATAAAAACTCAAGTGAGAGAGATGAGTGAATGTCTGTGTGGCGAAGGTAAAACTAATAAAGCCCTGAGCAGCCGAGATTAAATTACCCTTGAGCTGGGCCATGGATTGAAGAGCAGAGGATCTGCCTGGTATTTATTTAAATTTCCATTGAAAATATATAAATAAATTTACTCTGTCTGAAGGTAATTTGTAAGAAATTCGATTCAGTGAAGCAGGGGAAAATTATAAACTCTTCGATCCCAGCTAGCCTTGAACTATGTAACTCAAAATAGAACATTTTACCAACAGATTTCGGTAGCTGGGGTGGCCTGAGGTGTTGGGCGCTATGTAACCTCTTTTCGATTTATCCTCGAAAGTTATTGTGTGCCTGTTCGGCGCCCCCAGCATTTTGCAAGAAGTAATCATTTTTTTCTTTTATTTATTTATAAAAAGTTACTTTTTCAATGCTCTTCTGATGTTAAATGACCAATTATGTTTATAATTATTGTTTGGTATGATTATTTATTAAAATCTTTAACTGCATCTTGAGAATACACACTTTATTCCATGGTTTTTAGTAGCTGATAAAGTAATTAGAGGGATCTTGATTCTTGCCTTAAATTTTCTTTAAATTTCCAGGGAAACTTGTACTTAAATAGAACATTTTTCCAAGGGTTGTCATTTTTTATAATTAGAAATAAATAATAAATAAATAAAAGCTCTCTAAAACGTTTTTCTCTTCCCTTAGAAATCCAAAATAAATATATAAAATCACTTAGTTAATGGAATTTTCCCATTTTCAATGGCAACGCATATGAATCTCTTTTATTTCCATTTTCCGGCTACGTTTTTCCCTTTCAACGGATTCGAAACGCACGCCACGAGGATGACATAACGCCGCCATTCGTGTGCGCAAGTGTGTATGATGGATTGCTGGAGCGTGATTGCGTTTTTAAAATAACCAAATACCCAAAAGCTGAACCTGAAATCAAAACCGAAGACGATAACCGAGCCCAACTGCCCAAAACTGTCCGCACGCGCAATGAGCTTCTGCCGTTCCCAGAAAGGCAATGGGGAAATAGTTCGATATTCCAAAATAGTTGTAGAAATCAATAAAAGATAGGAAAAAATAGGAAAGGAAGCTAAAACGAAATTCTAAAATAATAAAATATTTGAGGAAAATATGTTGAAAACAGCAAAGTTTTAATTTTTTCTTATGGCAGCTATAGATATAGTCTTGATTATTCTATATCTTTATGGAAATATCGATTTTCTACTATTTTTGTTTAATATTTACAATAAACAATAAAACAGAGGACATTTTGGAACCTGGCAGGGTATTCGACTTCAGTCAGAGGCAAAAAACTGACTGACAAACATTGGGGAAAATGTTCCATTTAAGTTACAGAGTTCCCTTTAAATTAATAATTGAAATCAAGGCTTGCTGGGATCGTGGTATCGTATCGCGTATACATTTCTCGGAGGGAGGAGTCCAAATTCCAAAATGGAATCGAATGAAATCTATTGCCGGCGGTGGCAAACGTGCTCGCCATGCACAGAACCGCATTTATTCGCTCGAATTGCCGCTGACTCACATCTGGATATATCTTTCTTATGATTATTTATAGCCCTCGCCCAGGAGGAAGTGACCTCAGCTCCGCAGTATGTGAACTTCACGGAACTATCGCTGGCGGTGCAGGAGTCGCTGGTGGCCCACGAGGAGCGCCAACAGGAACGAGCTCGACATCAGGGCCACCGTTCGCGGAGGGCCGTCAAGCGGGTGTGCTATGGAGAGCTCGGCTGCTTTGAGGATTCGGGCCCCTTTGCCTATCTTGAGATGCTGCCCTCGCCGCCGGAGGAGATCAACACCAAGTTCTATTTCTACTCGACGCGCCAGCGATCCGACCGGCCGCTGATGGAGCTCTCCTTCCTGAACATGACGAATGCCTTTCGCGGCAAGCGGGAAACGGAGCCCAGCACAAGTTCGCCGCCCGAGGGCAGTGGCAGGGCATCATCCACAGGCTCTGGTGGCACATCAGCGTCGCCCGGCAACCAGACGTTCAGCACAGAGCGTCCCAGTGGCCAGAAGAAGGTCACACCCTCGATCGATGACCTCGAGGGCTTCGACGAACTGTCCGTGCGGGTCATAGTCCATGGCTTCGGCTCCGCCTGTCCGCATGTCTGGATCTACGAGATGAAAACAGCCCTCATGGCGGTGGTAAGTGGAAGGAACAGTATTTGTGGGATAAATACCTTTTTTATTGCCATAAATCCCGTGCTCCTGCAGGAGGACTGCATTGTGATCTGCGTGGACTGGGAGAACGGAGCCACCTTTCCCAACTATGTCCGGGCGGCGGCCAATACCCGTCTGGTGGGCAAGCAGCTGGCCATGCTCC
The DNA here is from genome assembly GCA_008042485.1 of Drosophila mayri. NCBI lineage: Eukaryota > Metazoa > Arthropoda > Insecta > Diptera > Drosophilidae > Drosophila > Drosophila mayri. The sequence continues at coordinate 15,675 of VNJN01006570.1, forward strand.
TGCGCAACCTGCAGCAGCACAAGGGCCTGGACCTGATGCGCACCCATGTCATTGGCTTTAGCCTGGGCGCCCATGTCTCCGGTTTTGCGGGTGCCGAGCTGCCGGGATTGTCGCGGATCACGGGCCTGGATCCGGCTGGACCGCTCTTCGAGGCCCAGCATCCGAAAGTGCGGCTGGATAGCAGCGATGCCGAGTTCGTGGACGTCATCCATTCGAACGGAGAGAACCTGATCCTGGGCGGTCTGGGCTCCTGGCAGCCCATGGGTCATGTGGACTACTATCCCAACGGTGGACGCGTCCAGACGGGCTGCTCGAATCTATTTGTCGGTGCTGTGACCGATTTTATATGGTGTAAGTTGAAAGCGAATAATTATAAATGATTTATTATTAATTTAATATAATTTATTATAAATATTTATCGCTACAGCTGCCCAGGCTGCCGAGGACGAGGAGGGCCGCTCCCTGTGCAACCATCGACGAGCCTACAAGTTCTTCATTGACTCGGTGGCACCACGCTGCCTGTTTCCCGCCTTTCCCTGCGCCAGCTACGATGACTTCCTCAAGGGCCGCTGCTTCCCCTGCGCCCAGGATGACGAGGATCTGGCCGAGGGCGTGCCCCGGTGCGGCAACATGGGCTACTATGCCGATAGATCCACGGGAAGGGGCCAGCTGTATCTGCTCACCCGCGAGGAGGAGCCCTTCTGCGCCCACCAGTTCCAGCTGCAGATCTTCAACTCGTTCAACGACCTGCCCCTGCGCACCATTGGCCGCCTGGAGGCCATTCTTGAGGGCGATGGCGGCCTCAACGAGACCTTTGAGATATCCGAGTGAGTGAGACTACTGAAGCCTCCCATAATTAAAGATTTACCCTCTCTCTCCGTTTCTCTCTTTGATGGAACAGGAAGGACGATGCCGAGTTCTTTGCCGGCGACATCGTATCCAAGATCATTGTTCCGCATCCGGCGCTGGGCTTCCCCACCACGCTGAGCCTCCACTACAAGTCCTACAGCGGCTGGCTGAGCAAGGGCCTGCCCCACTGGGATATCGACAAGGTGGTGCTCACGGATAGCTTCGGGCGGAGCCATTCGCTGTGCCGCCCAAGCACCAAACTGAGTAGCGGCAGCCCGGTCCGTCTGCGTCTCCATTCGGGTAATTGTGAGCTGGACAACCAGGAGGATTATGGCGCCTACACCACCCAACCGCCGGCATCGGGTGGCGCTAATCCCACGCTCTCGCCCACCGATGTGCCCGACTCCAGTGTCCAGGAATCGGCCGTGGATGGCGTGGAGAGCGCCAAGCAGCGCAAGGATATCTTCAATCTGGGCACCAGCTTCAAGTTGGCCAGCAATCAGACCTATCCCCTCGGCCAGGGCGACGAATTGCCCTGGCAACCCATCTTGGTGGGCAATTCCCTGGACAATGAGACGGCAGCGGCGGCTGCGGAGTCCAGTCGGAGCCTATCATCGGATCCTGCCGGTGAAATCTTTGAGCCTGTGCTCAAGGATCGACGTCTGGCTGTTAATAGGGGCCGCAATCTGCAGGATTATGGCACCACGAATAGTCCCGAGATCGTGGAGCCCGTGCTAAAGGCCACCACGCCCCGTGTGAAGCAGGGCAAGGATCTGGACTTGTCCGGCGACATCGCACACGATCAGTCATCGCCGCCAGTGCCCAGCTCCAGTTCGGCTCCTGTGCCCGCTGCAGCTGCAGCTATACCGCCCAAAATGATGGCCCAAATGGGCACCGGCCGGGCCCCCGATCCGGATGAGCCGCAGACCGTTCAGCTGCTGCCATTCCGGCTCGGCGAGCTCCTCCAGCGGGCGGAACGCTACGCCCGGGAGACGCTCTTGCCGTTGATTTCGGTGCAGGCGCCGCGTTTCTTTGGCTTCAATGTGACACCCCATGACCGGGACGCTGGGCGTCCCTCAGAGTCACGCAAGCCGCGCTACATACCGCGCTACGAGGAGTCCGCCTTTCTGAATGCCACCGCCACCCTGAGGCGGCGCTCTCAGAAGGCGTCGCGTCGCTCGTCGTCCTCGTCCCTGGCGCAGCAAAGGAATCTATTCCGGCTGATGCGAGCTCGTTCCCGAAAGCAGAGCGCCGACGGGGGGCAGTGGCAAGACCAGGAGGACCAGGCGGAGGTTCAACAGCAGCAGCAGCAGCAGCACAAGGAGCCGGCGGTTGGGGCGGTAAACGAAGTGAATTACTACACAAATATGCTGCAGTCAGAGTCGCGATCCATGCGGCCAGAGGTGCCGGAATATAGGGCCGTGTTTATAGATTTGCCCACATACAGGCCGCCAGTAAGTAGCCAGTCGGGATCCGCTGCAGCCTCGCCACCAGTGGCATCTGCTTCTGCTTCTGCTTCCGTTTCCGTTTCCCGGGGTCGAAGGCGCGGCAGATCCTCCGCAGCGCTTCCTTGATATCCAATCCGCGACATCTCAGCTCAGCGGGCGGGATAAACACTTTGTGATATGCACACCAGATCGTGGCTCCAAAAACCCGAAATCCAAACATAATCCCATCATCATCACCACTCTGTAAATATATATATATATATATCAACGAAAGGAAATGAAATCAAGAAAATTAAATACGAAACGAGAGCTAAAAATGGAAATTGAAATGGAATTTCACTTAGTGTTAGGCCTTCGCAATTAAGAATCTAAAAGTGTTAATTTAAGAAATTTAAGCTACTTCTAAGATAAATGCTACAGTCGAGGCTCTCGACTTTAAGAAACCATAAATTGTTTGTTTTTATTTGAAAATGGATATGGAATTGAGAGGGTTTTGAAAATATAATTAAACGCGAAAGGAAGCTAACTATAAAATTCTAAATTAATAAAATGTTTGAGGAAAATATGTTGAAAACAGCAAAGTTTTAATTTTTTCCCTTATTTTTCAGATTGTTCTGATGGCAGCTCTATGATATATGATATTTTTATGATATGATATGATATTTTTAATAATAACAATAAACAGAGAACATTTTGGAAGCTTGCAGCGTATTCAATATTAAAAGTTTGACCAATTTTTGAAAAATTTCAACGATGTACATCATTAACTTAAATTGCAAATTTATTTTTGGTTTAAACATAGTTTTCATTTCAGTTTAAAAAATTCTTTTATATTTTTTAAAATAAAGATTATTGAAATATCCAAATAAATGTTGATAACTCATATTTAAATATAAAATATTTGCTTTATATATGTAGTAATATGATCATACATACCACAAGTAAAACCACAAATTGATACAAAATTTCTGTTGATATTTTGAATTTTTCCTTTTAGCATAATTTATTTTATATACTTTCCATTTAATTTGTTTTTATGTTCATAAAGTAACGTGTGTCTGCCTCTGTCTGTGTGGGTGTATGTGTGTGTGTATGCGTGTGTGTGTGTGTATGTGTGTTGATTTTGTTTTATTGTTTAGCTGGCTGACATTTCTCATACATATTAATTTGTTTTTCTTTTTTTCTTGCTTTTTTTATGCATTTTGTAAGCTGCTTTGATTTGAAGTCCAATCTGGTTTGGTTTTTTCTTTTTCATTTACAATGATTGTAAAAATTATATTCTTGTTTGCTTTGTGTTTGCATTTTGTTTTGGTTTTTTGTTTTTGCCTTTGGTTTGCTTTTTAAATTTATCGAAAGTCAAACAGTAAATTTTGTGCTTGCTCGCCTTGGTTTTGGTTTTGGTTTTGCTTTTGTTTTTGTTTTGTTGCTTATTGTAGTTTTGTTGTTGTTGTTGTCTTGTGGTCGTTGTTGTTGTGTGTATGTATATGTGTGTGTGTGTGTGTGTTTTCGCTTTCTCCTGTATTTAATATATAATAATCTTTTTTGTTTTCTTGCTTTGCTTTCTTCCTTTCTTTTCGTTTTGTATTTGTTTTTTGTTTTTTTTTTCTTTTGTTTGGTTTAACTATTTATAAAACATTTCATTTTTAGAATCTTAACAACATATACATATACATATATATATATATATATTGTATATATATATATTATATACATATATTGTATACATTTATATTTTATAATTGCTGCGGCGCCTTTATTTCTGTTATAATTTGATTTACTTAATTGTTATCTTTTATGTATACGTTTAATATGTAAATTTGTTTAGCATTAATTCATAAGTAGTGTTTTTCTTTTTTCCATATGCCCCATCATGTTTGTTCCTTGCTATTTTGTTTATTCTGTTGTTGTTGTTGTTGTTGCTGTTTGTTTTCCTTGGTTTTTCATTGCTTTTCTCATTTTTCTGTTATTGTTGTACGCATAATTTACATGGAGTGACTAACCGCCTTTTGCCAACTCTCCTCGCCAGCTTTCTTCCTTTCGTCCTCATCCTGTCCCACTCTGTTTTCCGCCGTGTGTCCTTCATCCTGCCTCTTACTTGATCTGGGCCTAATACTCTGAGTGTGTGTGTGTTAGTTGTGTGTGTCTAGGCTGTATTAGTTATATTATTTACCATTTTGCATTTACTCTTAATTGTTGTATTTCGCATGCTTGAGCTAAGTATTATTATTATTAGTTTTTTTTTGGTTGCTTTTTTTTTGTTGAGTAGAAAATGAAGACTTGGAATGGAGTCGAAGTTGCGAGTGAAGACTGAGCTGCAAAATTGCCTTGAAAAGTTGCCCAAAAGTTGGTACACAAAAAGCCATTGCCTACTTTTGAGCACAGCGTTGCATGTTTTATTAATTGTCCTTTAATTAATTATGCATAATTTTTGCTATTACAAAATTGAGAGAACTAAAAATTGGTATCGGACTCATCTCTCCTCATCTCATGTGTGTTCCAGCTATGACTGTGTTTAATGTGTAGTTTTAGCATATATTGTATTTTGTTAGGTTTTTCATTTTCATTTTCATTTAGTTTTCGTTTTTTTTTTTTTTGTATTTATTCCAGTCTTTGTTTTTATTCATTTTATTCGCTTCCGTTGGAGCAACGAAATAATCTTCCTGGACTCGAGATCACCGGAAGTGGGCACTGGGAAATGGGAACTGGGGAAGTCTCTACTGGAAGGCGCGGCTGGAAAAGTAGCTGTGACTCTGCAGACTGTTCTTGATCCTTGATCCTAGGCATTACTTTAGCATTAGTATTCTACTCGCTTTCCTCCTCGCACTCACTCTGGTCTTCTTGCTCGCTTTCTGTTTCCCTCTCGCTAGTACACTTAATTATTTTGGCAAGTTATCTTTATTTTGTTAATTATTTTTTTTTTTAGATTTTTCTTTTGTGGTTTTGTGACTTGTTTTTGGTTTATATCACTTTTAGTTGTAGTCTGGCCAAGTTGGTTCCATTTCTGCTGCTGCTGCTGCTGCCTAAGCCCTCACTTCCTGTCTTCCTAACTTTCTGTTCCTCCTGTTTCTGTCCTTTTCTGCTGTCTCTATTTCTTTCTCTTTTTTTGTTTTGTTTGTTTAATAGTAAGCTTCATTTTTTCTTAGCGATTTCTCATTATTTAATATTAATTTGTAAATTACGCTTATAAAAAAAAAATATTTAATTTGTTTTTTGCATGACTTGAAGACGATATGTTTTTTTTTTAGTTTTAAGTTTATTATTATTATTGTTATTATTAGTTATTATGTCTATATAGAGGTTATTCTATAACTATTATTAAGAATATCTCTTTTATTATGCAATCTTGCGGTATTCTTTTTATTGCTCATTTGGTTTTATCTAATCGATTGGCCGACCGAGAACTTTTCAACGAATCGAACGAACTAAAACTGAAATCGGTAAATCCATAAATCCATAAATCCATTGATACATAAATCCGTAAATCCGCTAATGATATATATATGTATATGTAAGGCTAATGGATATGGCCGGGACATTGGCATTGACATATTGACATTGACATTGACATGAGTGCGGCGCACGTACAAAAACATGGTACCTTCCGATTTTGGAAACTTTAACTCTTGCTAATAGCCTATATGTACACGCATATATATGGCGATGTATATAGATTCCTGAATCGAATGCATATACATGGGCATATATAGGCCCGTCTGTGTGTCTGGTGCAAAGCTGGTGTGTGTCGTGGATTGCGTTGTAGGCCAAATCAAGTATACGTAAGAATGTCCTTCGGTTCTAGTTGATTCTCCCTCGCTCTGTCCTGCTGTCTCGCTGTCTTTCTTACCCCCCATTATCCCTATATCTTTCATTCTCCCTTTCTTTTGCTCTCTATCGCTTTCTTTTTCGCTTTCGTTTGCTGTGTGCGTGTGGACGGTTTTCAAAGCTGTAAATTGATTCGATTTATATTTTTAGGTTTTTTTTTTATTCATTATCCTTCATATTTTGTCTCCGTTTCGATTTGTTTCTCTCTTTTTTTTTTGGTTGGTTTTCCGCTTTTTTGGTTTTACATTTTTTTGTTTTTACATATTTACAGATTGCTTCGGTATAAATATTATCTTTTTATATTTTTTGTTTGGTTTAAATTCTTCTTAATTACAACAAGCAGCAAATCAATAAAAACAATTGTTATTCAGTCGCATATCTAACAAAAACATATATTTATATACTTGTATATATATAAATATCCATAAATGTGTATTGTATGTATATATGCATGCGTTAGCTTAGTTCTCGGCTTGCAAATCTTTCGTCCTTGTTCATCGTTCATCGTTCTACGCTCATCATTCTTCCTTCTTCGCTCTTCTCTTCACACATTCGAATCTGGCGTCTTGTGAGATGTTTCTTCTGTGGTCCAAAGTAATTTTGTGGCTCCTCCACGTCTTCGTCCTTGTCATCGTCCGCGTTTTCGTTTGCCTTTCATTTATATTTTGTTAAATTTATTTATTTTTTTTGGGTTAGCAGGAGAGCAGTAGAAGCGAAGCTTTGTAGGTAGGATTCTAGGTATAAAGAAATTTAGATATGGCTTCGATCGATCGATTTGCACGCTAACATCCGGCACTATGCTGTGGAAGCAGTTCGTATCCTTATATTGTATAGAATTGATATATCGAATGCGCATGCAAATTGAAATTGATAATTTTGGTTTATCCTCTAACGATTTTCCTATCTCCTTTTCATTTAGTTTTAGTTTTTAGTATTTAGTTTTTAGTTTTGTTTTTTCGTTTTGGGGTTTGTTGACAAAAGTTGAAGTGGCTAGAGATTGAGAAGAGTTCGGATTGGTTTTTAAATCACAAAAATTAGGAAGACAGCGAATCAAGTTACAACTCATGAATATGTGTGTGTGTGTGTGTGAGAGCCATTAGATCCTAAAAAATAAGTATTTGTAAATGTATCTGTATGTGTTTCAATCTGAGACAAAAGATGGACACCTAAAATGTGGCATATGGGCCACAGTTCAGAGGATTTATCTGGCTATATCTTTCCTGTCCCTCTGAGACGCAAGGAAGACAAAACTAAACTAAACTAAACGGAAATTCAAATTCAAATTCAAGCAAACTACGGCTTCTGGACTAAACTAAACGATAGCGGGTCTCTATAAGAGATCTCTATAAGAGATCACATAGCTAGTACTGGGTGAGCCCAGGAAATGGTTTCAGGGATACTCCTACGGCTCTCATTAATGGTATTTTCCCCTAATTCTTGGATTCGTTTTATTGCTGTGTTGTAGTTCTGTTCTGTGTGGCTCTTGGTTGTGTCTTTTGTATTTGCTAAGTTTAATTATTGTTTTTGTATCGTTAGCAGCTTTCCTTATGTTGGTTTTCTTGGTTTAAGGTTCTCTTTAGTTAGCTATGATTTTGTTGTTCTCTTTTTTTTTTGTAGATTTTTCTTTCGTTTGGTTGGTTTCTTTACGGTTGTTCCTGGTTTATTTTTGCTTTTTTTGTGTAGTTTAATATATTATTTTGTCGTATGTCTATGTCTATTTGTTTAGCTTCAGCTCTGACTTAATTATTTACAAAATAGCAGTTTTAGTTTAGTTTATGTATATTTAATTATATATGTAAATGTATGTATATATTTAATATATATATATTTTTTTTTTTATTTATATATAATCTTTCTATTACTCATTCTTTAAACTTAACGGCAGTTTTGATGTTTTTAGCATTATCATGTATGTGTGTGTGTGTGTGTATGTCTGTTTGTTGTGTCAACGAAATATAGAAACAGCGCTCTGGTCTGGTTAGATAATCTTTTCAAAGAATTATTTATAATAACTCATAAATCGTAAAACGGACGAGTAAAAATAAGGAGTTGGTTTAGCTTATTTGTGGCCTCTTCGAAAATGTTAAAAAATGTTATTTAAAAATACAAATTGCCGAGTTAAAATCATGAAATCATTGAAATTAAATAGTTTTTATTGGGATTATTCTATGCAAAGTTCTCAGAGGTATAGCTGAGGGCCAGAACTTATTTGTGGCATCTTCGAAAGTGTTAAAAAATGTTATTTAAAAATACAAATTGCCGAGTTAAAATCATGAAATCATTGAAATTAAATAGTTTTTATTGGGATTAATCTATGCATAGGTCCCAGAGATATAGCTGAGGGCCAGAACTTATTTGTGGCCTCTTTGAAAATGTTAAAAAATGTTATTTAAAAATACAAATTGCCGAGTTACAATCAAGAAATCATTGAAATTAAATAGTTTTTATTGGAATTAATCTGTTCATAGTTCTCAAAGATATAGCTGAGGGCCAGAGCACTGTTTTAACGCCGATTGGCCGGCGTTGTTACGTCTTCTCTATAACTTTGCCTTTAGTTATCCTTTTAGCTTTTTACTTTGTTACTGTTGTGGTTCAGTTTCTTGTATTTCTTATTCCTTTTTTTGTTTTGTTTTGTTTTGTTTTTTTTTTTTTGGTTTAGTTTGGTTTACTAATATTCTGACTAATATTTAATTAATAGAGCATAATTTAAAGTTGAAAACAAAATTAGCAGATATTGTATGTTGTTTGTTTTGTTTGTTTTTGTCTGGTTGGTTTTGTTATTTGTTTTCATTGTTTTGCTAGCTTCTAAAGAAAGGAAGAAACTCCAATTAGATTAGTCTACTAAGATAATTCGATTTATGTTTTGTTTTGGTTTCATTTTTTTGTTCTGGTTTTGTGTGTGTGTGTGTTTATCTGTATTGTTTTTGTTTTATTAACGATTGTTAGTTGTTAATTGCTAAATTTGAACATAGGTATCAAGTAGAGTTTTGTTTTTTTTGTTTTTCTCGAGTGTATGTGTGGTGTGTGTGTGTGTGTGTGAAGATTACCAGAAGGAAAATGAAAGGAGAAACAAGGAAAAATCCTATAGAAAGCCAGTCCATATTTGACTATTTTTTTTTCTCTTTTTGTTTAGTGTCTACGAATACTCTAATTCAAGCTGAGTGAACTGGCACTGTGTGTATGTGTGTGTGTGTGTGTGTGTGTACATTTGCTGTTTAATTTACAACTACGCTGCTTACTGATTATTATTATTATTATAATTTAATTGTATTTATTAATAAAATTCTAAATTAGACTGCTTTTGATGACGTTTCTGGCATCCAACGTAGCATTTCACTGCGCAAATTTCGTCCATTTTCCATTTGTTTGACTGTAAAATAAAATTGTAAATCAATTATTTAGTGAGTTGCTTAAATATGAATGAATAAAATATGTATGTAGAATATATGTACATGTTTTTGTATATGTTCTTTCTACCAAAAACATATACTTATACCACAATGTGCTCCCGATACTTAAATCATACTCACCTAGTAGTCAGACGTCGGTCTCAATACTGACGGCCATCGCGTTATTGTGCCTTAACTGTAAACTATTTGTGCTGCGCAGGCCATTCTGGCCCAGCTGCTGCTGCTGCGCCTGCGTCATCTGCTGGCCGTGCGGCGACTGCGACTGCTGCTGCTGCTGCTGCTGCTGCAGTTGGAGCTGCAGCTGGAGCTGCTGCTTCTCAAAGGACTGCTGTGTCCTGAGAAACGGCACCATGTGGCGGCCGGTGTGATCAGTCAGACCTGGCGTGGTTGCATCAATGCCATCATCCAAATCCATGATGTCCGACGACGACTCGGAGAGTGAGGATTTCTTCAAATGTTGACCTAGATTCGGGTTCGTGCGGATCAGCAGATAAATTGATTAGAGAAACGGAGGCTAAGGGATGCTAGCTAAGAGATTGTGGGGTGGGATATTGGGGTATTGGATATATATTCATATTTTTTTTTTTTTTTTTTCGGGAAGTTTCTTAACCGCTAATAGTAGTAGTAAGTACCTAGTGCACCAGGTAAATATGAACAACTTGTAACGTGGTTGAAATTTTGGCTCTGCATCTCCTCCTGATCCGTTTCGCGGTGATAGAAGTAATTGAAATTACTGACGATAACCGGTACCGGCAGTGCGATTGTCAGCACACCAGCGATCACGCACAAAGAGCCGACAATTTTGCCCCAGAAGCCGACGGGCCTGGATGCATTTTGCATTTTGTTGAATGCATTCGTTTGTTCAATGGCAATATTTGTGGATTCGATTCATGTTTTTTGTCAATGGTCAAAATTTGGTCGTTGGGTGTGTTCGAGTTCGGTTTCGAATTGGTTTTTTTTTTGTTTTTTCGTTTGTATATTTAAATCGATTCGATGCGTGGCGATCCAATCCGTTTTTAAATATGCAAATTATCAATCAATTGAATTTCGTGTGTTGTTTTTTTTTTATATATATATATTTTATATTTTTTATATATTTATTTTTTTGTTGTTGTTGTTGTTGTTGTTGGTTTATTGGTATTGGTATATGAAGAAGAACGTAGAAGAAGAACGCAGTATGTAAATCAGGTGGTAAAAAAAACACAAACAATTAGAAATAAGTTATAAGTTTTGATATATTCGATTATACTATTCTAGATAGCGGCTTAGATTTCGAGGCCCCGAACCCTAGGCTCCGGGCCCCAAACTAAAGTGTTACAACAAAAAAAAAAAAGAACTTGTTAAACAACAAAAAAAACTCGAAAAAAAGAACGCAAAATATATTTTGAAGAACGTGTCAACAACAGATAACATTATATGGGGCTACAGAAACGAAGCAAAGTTTGGTTATTGATAATAATATTGATAGGTGGATGGCTTGAGGCGTTCGAGTAAGTAGTATCCGGTGGGGTTTTTTGTTGGCGGGTGAGGAAAGCAAAGGAACTCAATTGAAAGCAATAACTAAAGCTCAACAGGTAATAGGTAATAGGTAATAGGTAATAGGTATCGGTTTAGGATTAAGTATTAGTATTGTTATTGTTATTAAGTAGTTGTGGTATTTGGTATTTGGTATTCGTATTAGTATTCGTATGCAAACATTGAAAGCAAATTGTTGTTGTTGGCGGCAACCAGAAAGTTGGTTACTGCAAAAGCCAACTGGTAGGTAAGGTTGTTAACTAAACTCAAATCAAAACCAAAGATAGAACCGTAAATCAATGGTCAAAAAACAAGAGACAAACGAAATCATTGTGGTATTACTTATACAGTAGATATAGTAGAGATATTTTTGGGTAGATAGCTGGGCTGGGCTAGAGTTTGGCTAACAAAAAACCGAAGCGTACTTATTGCCAAATGGAATAAACAAAATGTGCCGGCGTTTGGCGTCGTCGCTGTTAAACTTGACACGAAATGAATATACATAGAGAGAGAGAGATGTGTATTTCTTTTTTTTTTCTGTTTTCTGTTTTCTGTTTTCCTTTTCTTTTTTTTTTGTTCTTGAAAAACCAAAGCAAATCGAGCCTAGCCGAACCGATGCGTGGCCGATGCCGGTTTATGGCCAAGTCGGTTGGTTCGGTTGGATCGGTCACCGGTCATCGGCCATCGGTCATCGGGCTGCAAAGCCATCCGCCTCGAATGCTACTTCGGCAGGCACACACAACACGGACACTGAGGTTGGAGGGAGACACATAGCAAGAGCCACAATATCCTTTGGCATCTTTTGATTCTTCTTCTGCTGCTGCTGCTGCTTGGTCCTTGCAGTTCCTCATCATCGCTGGGTCCTCTTCTCGTTTTTGGATCGTCTGACTGACTGTTCTTTGGATGCATGTCATGACTGTACTTTGTTTATATGTTTTTGTGTGTGTTTTTTGTTGTTTTTGTTAGTGTGTGTTTTCTTTCTTCGTCTTAATCTCTTATTTGGTTTTTTTATTTTTGATATTTTTGAGGTGCTAGGATGATAATGGTGGAGATGGTGGATAATGAATGCGATATTTGACTGACAAACGTCCACAGCCTTGTATTTTTGATCGTTGTTTGTGTGTCTGTATTTTGGGGGCTTTATATAGGTGTTCATAATATAGAGATTAGGTATAGTTAAGCGATCGTAATTAGGCAAAGAGTAGTTGCTGATAATAATGCTCATTCGAGTACTCGAAGTCAAGGAACGAAATCAAAATCAAAGCGAGAGAAAAAAACGTACGTGTTCAAAGTGAGTAGAAAAGCCAAAAAACGTTTCGATTTAACTCATTGTTTGTGTTTAGCATTCATCAGAGTGTTTGTTTTCTGTGTGTGTGTGTTTGTGTGAGTGTGAGGGGGGGTAGGGGGTGGTTTTATCCTTTTTTTTTGGGTGGGGTGTAAAGTTATAGTATATAGTATAGGTAGCAAGTAAGAGTTGTATTTATGCAAATGTGCTAAGCGTGCGCCTTTGTGTTTTGTTTTTTTTTTTTTTTTTGCTTTGCGTTTTGTATTTCTTTGCTTTTGATTAAGGATTGCTTTGCGTTTTGCGTTTGCGTTTGCGTTTGCTTTGTTTGCTTTGCTTTGCTTAGATTTGGTTTTTTTCTTGTATTTTTTTTTTTTTTTTTTTTTTTTTTTTTTTTTTTTTTTTTTGATTTTTTGTATGCTTAAATTTGCTGGCAGATTGCGCTTGACGCGATCTGATTCTGGTACTGTCGCGATCTCAATATCAAATATCGTTTTTGGTTCGATTTCGATTGGATACAGCAACTGATTGCACATGCACCGGAATCGGGAAGCACAGGGAAACGGGACTTAGGAGCAGAAGCAGGAGCCGCGCAGCCTCAGCATTCTGAGGGCTGCTATAGTTCTTCCTAGTTGTTCTTGTTCTTGTTGTTCTAGTTCATAGTCTCTGGTCGCAGATGTATGTTGCAGATGTTTGCCGCTGCTGCTGCTGCTGCATAGCTTATTTATATATATTTATTTCGTTTCGATTAGCATTAATGATATATATATATAATTAGCGATAACGGTACGGGTAACGATAACGATATAGCAGGATAGCGCAGGAGCGTCGGCTCAGCAGGCGAAGCGTTTCTTACAGTTTTACATTCGGCGCAGGGGGAAGGGAGAACGTAAGCAAAAAAAGTTTACAAAATATTCCATGTACGATTATCAATATCATTTTATATATGGTATATATACGTAAATCGAGATATATAGAGAGATAGAGAGGTATATATATAGGCATATATCAAATATATATATATGCTTATATATATATATGGACATAGGCAAAATCAAAATGGAGGCATACGCAAAACCAAAAAGGATACGAATAGATACGAAAGTTAAAGAGAGTCAAAACAAAAGGATAGACAGATAGACAGAGTTTGGAAAAGGACCGACTGGGCTTAAATATATATATATTTGAGAAATATATATATTTTTGTATTTTGAAAAGACATCTGGGGGGCGGGGGGCGGGTTGAAGTGGGAGCTGGGTACTCTTGGGGTTTGTCACACTCACCGTTAACGCTGGTTCTAGCATCGCTCGGACTGTCATTGCCGGACTTTGACCTGTTTTGAACTTCAACTTTCCAAGATATTCAGTAAGTTGCATTGCGCATGGATTTGTTTTTATTTTATATTCTTTTTTTTTGAAACTGGTTGCTGTGTGTGTGTGTAAAGTGTGTGTTCTTTTTTCGAGGAAGTAAAAAGGGGCGTTGGGTTTAGCTACGCTAGGAATGTCTGCGATGGAATGTGCTACTGTCATGGCATTTTCGTATATAAATATATATATATCGTATATATATATATCTTATATATATATATAGTTGTATTAAAAATATACGGGCAAGTGATAAGGGTATGCGGAGTATGTGAGTGGAGGCTTGTTGTCTGTCTGCGTGTGTGTTTAAATACGGGGAAGGCCACTTCCCTCTCCCACTTAGATATTTATATATAAATATATATATATGTATATATGTAGGGTACTAGAGTCTAGGCTTACGATTACGATAACTGGCGGATATATGTACCATATATATAGTATCTATAGCTAATGGTTAAATGGTAAATGGTTAATGCCACCCCCTTGAAAAGAAATCTATGCCAAAAATGCATTATTTTAAAAGGTGACGAACACAAGGACTACAAGGACTACCAGCTAGTCTAAGCAAATCGGTTGGGGGGAAGGATATTTGGGGTGCGGGGGGTTCTGCAAAGATTTATAGCTAGAGAATTGCTCGAATTTCGAACTCGAATTTCGTTTAATTGGTTTAATGCTTTCTTCGAAATTAATTTATTTTATTTTTGTATTTTATTTTTATTGAATAACGATTATAAAACATTTCATTTTTAATCTTAACAACATTTCCATTTTCTTTTTGTTTTGTTTGTTTTTTTTTTGTTTGCTTGTTTTTCGTTTTTGTTTGCTTTTGTTTTATTTGTTTTCTTTTTCATTTCATTTGTGGTTTTCCATGGGCTTTAATATGCGTGTGAGTTTCGGTTTTTGTAATATCTTATTAGGCGTAATACTAAATGTCGTTTTATGGAGTTTAATCGCATTCGAATCTTTGCATTATCTTGTGATCGGTTTAAATCGTTCGTTTTGGTTCTCTATATAGCTTTCAGTGTTATTGTTTGTTTTGTTGTCAATGGAAAGTTCGGTCTTCTGGCTTTTGGTTTTTCCAAATTGAAGGTTCGATTTGATTCGATTCAGTACTGTCCGGTCCCGTCCGGTTCGGTTGTGTGTGGTGTGTGTGTGTGTCTTGGAACTTCTAACTAAACCTAAACTTATTTCTTGGTAGGTTGAATCAAGGCCAAATTAGAATTCAAAATCAATTAATCAAAAAATGTTTCCGTTTTTTGTTACTTTTCTTTTCGTTTTTTTTTTTTATATATTTTCCTTTTTTGTTTTGCTTTTTAAGTGTACTTTTCTTTGGTTTTTCTTATAATTTTTTTTTTTTGTTAAATCTCTATTTGCAGTCTTTGTCCTTAATAGAAATTTGTTAATTTTTTTCTTGGTTTGTTATTGAAGCATTGAGAAGATTTGAAAGAGTTTCGTTTGGTTTATGTTTTTGATTTACTCGTATATAGCATATATGTTTTTTTTTTGTTTTTGTTTTATTCGTTTTGAACATTTTCCTTTATGCTTTACGTATGTGTGTGTGTGTTTGTTTGTGTGTGTCTTAAGATCTTTTATTAGGCTTTGCAATTAAATTTAATGGAAAACTTGAAAGGATTGTTTTTCGTTTTTCTTTTTTTTTCAAAAAAAAAAAAAAATAATTATTAAAATTGAGGAGAAGTTAAGTGTTTGTTGTTGTTGTTGCGAATTATAAGTAGTATTATATTCGAAAATAATTATGAATTAATTAGTTGGATTGGATTTTCCATTGAGTTACTCTTAGTTCTTGATTTACAACGATATGTTTGCTTCTTCGTCTCGATCATCCTGACTCTGTATTTCTTTGCATACTTATTAGGACATAAGTTAGTGAGTGTTCATCTTTTAGTATTATTTTCTCGATTTCGTTTTGTTTTATATGTTTTTTTTTTTATGGGGATTAGAGTGAGCTAGACTAGAGTTGGGTTCGAGTAGCGTAGAGTTGAGTAGAGCTTAGTTGAAGCATAAAACTAATGCGAAAAACCGAATGAAATGCGCTTTCAGCTCCTACTGAAGTGAGTGTGTTTTCGGGGAGGAGTATATGGAGTGTATCTCTAATGGATTAAATCGATCGATTGATTCGCTGATTTACTGACTGACTCAACTGCTGATATGCCAAGGACGACAAGTTAATAAGTACTTCTTTAATTTTAGCAAAATAAAATGGATTATTTACAATTCGGTGTTATTATTATTTATGCAATATCTTTACGGACTTTTTGAGCTCCAGCTAATACGATTACGAGTACAAACTAAGGATACGGGACTAGCGTTTGCATCTCAACGAGATCCTAGAATTCACGGACTCTCTCCGATTTCAGCTAACTACTAAACGGATCTATGCCAAAATACAAATACAAAATATATATGGTATATTCATACTGAGAACTGAGACAAAAGGAGGGGCGGAATGAGAGACGGATAAGTCGGAGGAAATGCATTTACTATTTACAAGGCGGCACTGTGTGTGTGCGAAATAAAAAACGCTTCAACACTTTTCTCAATTTATTTTCTTTACTTGTCTGCGAATTCGCTTCTTTATTGTTGGATCAGATCGGATCGGATCGGATTGGATTTTGATGGTTTCAGCTTATATATGGGGCTTAAGCTTCACCTGATCGCGGTGTCATTGCATTTTCATATACAAACTTGATCGTTTTTTTGGATATCTTTCTCGGTTCGCTTTGCTGTCTGTGTAGGAAAAACCAGGAACACCAGGTATATCTGGTAATTTCTCATATTTTATGGTTTTTCTGTGGCATTTGTTGTGGTATTAGTTTACGCTTAGTTTTGCGGTTAGCTATAGCTTGAATTTCGCACATGTCTAGATATATGCCACCCGCTATATATACCATATATCGTATAGGAATAGGTATAGGTATGATTTATGCCGTGTCTATATACAGTTTGAGTTCTTTTATCGTGTGTACTTAGGCTCAATTTAATTACATTAAATTTGTCTGCTCGTTTCGAATTAATTGTAATTTATTTAAACATATAATAACATTTCTTTTGCTGAACACATTTATTCCAAAATTTTTACTTTTCTTTTTTTTTTTTGGTTTTAAGCTTTTCATAGGTAAATATTAACACGATTTTCTGGATTTTTTCTCATCTTTTTTTTTTCATTTGCTTTATTTGTAGTTCTCATTGTTTTCCTTTTTTTGTTTTTATTTTAATTTGTATTTTTTGTTTTAATTTTAGTGGCTTAGTTTTGTGATTAAATCAAAGTCTTAAGATGTAGGACAAAATGTGAATTGTAATAAAATGATGAAATCAAATTCTAAATTCTGCAATACCATCGATAAACCTTACACACTCATTTACAGTTTTATGTTTTGCTAAATTTATTTATCATTTGTCTAGATTAAGGCTAAGAAAAAAAAAACAACCTTAATTTACACTCGGCTCCTTGTAACTGCTATTTGCTATCTGCTATCTGGTTTCGTGTATCTGCTAACTGGGTTCCCTCTTCTTGAATCTATTGAAGCTAGTAGAACCAGTACTATATCGGCCCGATCTCTAAATCATATAAGGTCCTAATTTTAAGTAAGCGATTTTCTTTTCGTTATGCTTCGTATTTCCCTCTCCTCTACTCCCGCTCCTCATTCGTTTTGGTGTTTGCAAGTTTCAACGTCTCCTCGTCTGGACCATTTTCATCGTTATATACGATATATCTTTATCTGTATCTTTTCCTAATGCCTATTCCTATCGCTTACATGTACAGAGAGCGACTTATTGGTAAGACTAAATACAGTATGTGTGTGTGTGTGTGTGTGTCTCTTTTAAATATTTCCTTTCGTTTTTTTAGTTTTTTCATTTAATATTTTTATTTTTTTTTATTTAAAATGTATTGGTTTAGTGTCATTAAGCTTTTCGGTTTGGTTTTTTGGTTTGTACAAAAAAAAAGAAGAATTGAAGGTTTCGGTTTGTTTTCTATATCTGTATCTGTATCTGTAATTGTATCTGCATCTGAAGAAAGAGTATTTACAGCAGTTGAGGCCTCAATTGAGTTGCCGTTGTTCTTTATAGCGACCCTCCACTGTGGCTATGTGGAAACGAGTGTTTTTATTGTTTTCGGTTTTATTTTTTCTTTGTTTTTATTTATTTATTTATATTTTTTTTTTGAGCTGCTTCCACTGAATTGCAAGGCGCTGCAGGGAGGCGACAGGACTACGACAAGGGGGCTTTCAGATTGTTATATATTATATATATATATCATATGTATGTATGAATAGGAGGGGGTTTGTGTTAGTGACAGAGAGAGGGGAGGAAGGGGGGTTCTCCAGTCAGCCAGCGGACAATGTTCCATAAGGCACTTGCTCTGCTCTGCTCCTCCGGATCTTCGGTTGGCTTTAGACTTTAACCCAGCTTCCCCCTTTCTACGTATCCCTTTGGTGTCTGTGTATATGTGTATAAGTGTGTGTGTGGGGGGTTGTTTAAGTGTGTGCGTGGACGGTTTTCAAAGCTTTTTTTTTTAAATTTACACTTGAATGATTTGCCATCTACTTGGTTTCCATTGCTATTCATCAATATACATCGGCTTGCTCTTATGTACAGGTTGTCCTCTATACATACATATATAACAGATATATATATATATGGGTATACACATATACACACACACATCAATATGTATATACTTTAATATGTTATTGTTATATTTTTTTTTATAGTTTATTTTTGAATTATACATTTTATGCAAACATATTTGGATTTGCATCAGTTCAGTCAAAGGATTGGGTTTACTATATCCTTTATCCTTTATAACATATATTTTATTATTTATTTTTTATTTATTTTAATTATTTTCTTTTTGTTTAATTTACTACTTGTTGTTGTTGGTTTTGTGTGCGGTTTTCTTTAGCGGAAAAAAGGGGTTTTTTGTTTTTGTTTGTTTTTTTTGGGGGGGAATAATGTGAAGCAACCCTGTCAATTCAGTTGAAGAAATTGCTTTTAGTTTAATTTTTTACCTTCAGCTTTTGATATATATATAAAGTCTGCATTCGTTACAAAAATCATAAGAGCGTTTTCTGGTTTTGTGGTACATCTCCTGTATTTTTTTTATGCCTTTTTTTTAAGTAATTTTATTGTAATTAAGCTGATGATCTGTGACCGGGATTCGAGCAATTTGTGGCTGACTTCTGACTAATTTTCGGTCTCGTTTTAGTTTTAGTTTGCAGTCGTTATAAGAAAACAACAAAAAAAAAAACAATGACCTTTGCCCTTATTATTTCTTTTTTTTTCTATTATTATTAACTTTATAGTTGTTTTTGCATTTGCTTTTTTAGGTGAATATTTGTACTTTTTATTTCGTTTTAATATCGGGGGGATCGAAGCAGAAGAATCGCAGTTGATATGGGTACAGTTAGTCGGTGTAGAGGGGTTATCAGTTATCAGTTATTGGTTATCGGGTGGGTGGGTAAACGAGATTAAGCCCTAAGCAAAAAACAAAAGGGAAAAGGAAGCCAGATCCAGGGATCTGAAGATATTTTTTATACACAGAATACACATACATACATACATGTCTATTAAGTGTGAATGCTTGGTTAGTTAGTTTCAGTTATCCGATTATTCAGTTAGTGGGTTTATCTAAAAGCTTTGATTTGGTTTATGTTTGCCTTCGGCTGACTATACAAAGTGGTATGATTTTGGTGATTTGCTTTCATTTCCATTTTAATATTACGGCAGTTTTACTATACGTCATGGGTGCGCGTGGGTGAGTGTGTAGAGAGAGTGCTCAAGGACCTTCCTATAAATGGACTGCTTGGTGCTACTGCTTGTGGGACATACATCATTCCCTCCCTAAAGCCTTCTTATTTGTTCCTATGAATCCTGGCTTCGCTAAAATAATGTCGTGTGAGCTTAATGACTTATTCAATTATTTACAGTTTCCGGTTTGCAGATCGAGTTCATTTCGCTATTAAAAAGTAGACTCTTATTCCATTCTACCTTCTTCTTCGATGTTTATGCTGTGTTGCTTTGAACCCTCTCTCGGTTTACCATTTGTTATTTGTCATTACTTCTGGGCGGGGTGGGTGGTTGGGTGTTTATGCCGTAGTACTCATTATTCATTAATTTATTTAAGGTTTTCTTTTTTTTTTTAGCTTGGTTTTGTTTCAAGCCTGTGCTAGCTTGGATTTCTTGTCGGTTTTTTTAGTTTGTTTTTGTTTCTTTTTTTTTTGTTTTTTGTTTTGTGTTGTTTACCTTTAAATGTATAATTTAATTAAATTAATTTTAAATTAATTTAAATTTAAATTTAAATTTAGATTTAATTTAATTTAGCAATAGTTTAAATTTGTTTGTTATTTGTTCTACTAAAATTAAATATAAACAGCTTTTGTAGTCGTTTCTGGCATCCAACGTAACTCCTGTCAAGGCCAAATTTATACCACGTAACGTCTTTTGCACTGATTTTTTGGTTTTTTTTTTTTTTTTTTTATACATATTCATACATACAACATACATACATATATCATAAATTATATACGTAAGACATACATACATGGGGGTACAGACGTAGGCAAAGGTTTAGATTTCGATAATATAGGTTTTTGGTTTTGGTTTCGATTTAGGTTTCAGATTTGGTTAATACATAAAC
The DNA here is from genome assembly GCA_008042485.1 of Drosophila mayri. NCBI lineage: Eukaryota > Metazoa > Arthropoda > Insecta > Diptera > Drosophilidae > Drosophila > Drosophila mayri. The sequence goes on from VNJN01006570.1 coordinate 36,023, forward strand.
ATAGGCAAACATACATATGTATCGCGCGGGTGGAAGAGAGCGCCAAGTGGAGAGAAAAGAGAGAAAAAGTTATGTTCTAATCAAATCGCAATTCAATTTAGTTTTCAATTTTATATATCGGATGTTCGCACTGCACGGGAAGCAAAAAAGGATATTTAAGGTAAGAATACGAATTTTGAGATAATTAAATTAATTCAATTTTCAATTATTTATATATTTTAATGATTCTTTTATAGGAAAACAAATATTAATTGTCAATGTTTAGTATATTTTTTTTTTTAATAATAAAAATGAAATAATTCAACTTTTTCCCAACGCCTGCAGCAATTTATTAATTAAATATTTTCTTTTTATTGCCTTAATTTTGCAGCTAAAGTGGCGGCCAATGCGAACAATCCGTTTTAGAATTTTGCATTTTGCTTTCGGCATTTTGCAACATTTAAACCTAGTTACGTTCTACGGCTCAAGGTGCACGGATGTGTGTTTAAATATGGGTGGGGAGGGGGCTTTTGTGGTGGGGAAAAGAAATGTGTGTGTGTAAACAAGAGATCGAAAGAGATCGAGAGCTGGCGAGGGGGATGGAGATTGGTCGGAGGGGTTCTGTGGTTCTGTGCAGCAAGCGAGTGGCGTTAACCAAAACTTACCCAGTAGTCAAACGTCGGTCTCGATACTAACGGCCAGGGCATTGTTGTGCCTCATGGTGAGGCCGCTGGTGCCACTGCCGCTGCCCGTTGCCGCCGTGGCACTCGCGCTTGCGCTGGCGCTTATTGTTGTTGTATTGGACTGTTGCTGCTGCTGCTGCAGCTGCTGCTGCTGCTGCTTGAAGCCATTCTGCTGCTGCTGCTGCTGCTGCTGCTGCTGCTGATACAGTTGCGCCTGCGTCAGCTGCTGCAGTGGATGCTGCAGCTGCTTGTCCAATGACATCGACATCGATGTTGCAGGCTGCTGCTGCTGCTGCTGCTGCTGTGCTCCCAAAAATGGAGCCACCGTACTGCGTCCAGGATGCGTGTCTGTCAATCCCGGCGTGGACTCGACACCATCGTCCAAATCCATCATATCCGATGAGGACTCGGACAACGAAGATTTCTTCATGTGTTGACCTACTTGGTGGTTTGTATGCATTGGTTTAGTGTGTGTGTGTTCACGCATTGGCAGACAGTTTGAGGTGTTGTGTTTGTTTGTTTGTTTGTTTGTTGTTTGGTGTGTGTGAGAACGGTGGCATATCGGTGGGGTGAGTGAGTGGTTCGATGCCAGGATGCGGGATCGGATCGGAGCATCAAGTTCCGAGTGGATTGGGTTCGGGTTTCGGATTCATTTTAGGGGGGAGGGTTTTTTTTTTTTTTTTAGTTTTTTGTGTGGAGTTTACGTTTCGATTCGATATTCGAATTGGCCATACAATTGGACGGAATAAAGAGAGAAACAAAAAGAAGAGAGAGAGAAGAGAGAAAGAGGAGATCACACATACAGTTGTAATGCAACATCGGCAAACAGTAATGTTTTTTGCTGTAGTACTTGGCTTACACACAAAACACACACGGTACGTGCACGTCGGTTGTGGTTGTGGCATCAGCCACAGCTGCCCCCACCGACACGGTTGCCATTAGCGCTGCAGCATGCCACCCACCAGGACACCAAGGCACCAGGACACCCAATACACCTTTAAATGCTTAAATGCTCTGCGGTGTGGCGTGGCTTGGTGTGGACTTGGTGTGTGTGCTTTTTGGTGGGTGTTCGGCAGTGCACAGAGAAAAAAACATAACATCTGTTCCATAACTGTCATCTCAACTTTTTCAATTAACTTTTCAATAACGCATCTCACAATCGTTGGCGCATTATCAGGCTTTCAGGGGATTCACTTGGTTTTCCAAGGGGATTTTTTTAAAGCTGACAAAAATGTCATAGGAATTATAAAATATATAAAACGAATTAAAATTAAATGTTTAAAAAAATCCAAACAATTTGTGGTTAATCTTTAGAGAGAAATATTATTATTCGTAATAGTTTTAAATGAATTTCCCTAAAGCTGATATGCCCCCGATCGAGGGTGATTTTTGATTGGAAAATTATATCAAATCGATGATATTTTTTTTTTTCTCTGTGTGGGTGGCATCGTGTCTTGGTTCGAAAGCAGTGCCGGCACCACCCAGCTTGGAACTTTTGACTTTGGTTGGCGGCCACTCGGGCGGGGACACACGGCACCGCCTTCGGCATCGGCAGTGGCATCCACAATTCGTTTCTTTCTTCGTAAATGTTTCTATTTTTATTCAACGGGATCTACTTTTTCTTATATATTTTTCTGTTTTACTTTTTTTTTTTTTTCATTTTTGTAGCTCTACTTGAATTTGTGGTTTTGGTATTTGGTTGTTGTTTGTAAAATTGGTTGTTGGTTTTTTTTTCTGGATGGTTTTTGGTTGCAAATGGTTTCGGTTTGGTATCGAGTACAAGGTACGAGGCACGAGCTCAAGGTACAGAGACATAGAATAGGCACTGGGGGCCCAGCGAGAGGGGGGTTTCAGAGTCGAGGGGTAAGGGGGTGGGTGGTGGGGTTGGGGGGTGGTGCACACACAGTGTTGAACTTACCTAATGTACCTGGCAAATATGGACAACTAGTAACGTGATTAAAGTTCTGGCTCTGCATCTCCTCCTGATCCGTTTCGCGGTGATAGAAGTAGTTGAAATTGCTGACGATGACCGGCACCGGAAGTGCGATGGTCAGCACACCAGCAATGGCACACAGTGATCCCACAATCTTGCCCCAAACGCCGACGGGTCTGTACCATCAATTCAGTTATTCAATTTAATTCAATTCAATTCAATTCAATTCAATCAATGAATCAATCCGTTTTTCGGTGACAATTAATTTCAAATTTCAATTTCAATTCAATTTGATTTATTTCAATTTCAATATCAATCGATGGCCGTGTATCAAACGATTTTTTGTCGATTTTCATTATCAATTTGCGGGCATTTTTGGGTTTGCATTTTATTATTTGTATTCGTTTTTTGTTGTTGTTGTTTTTTTTTTAATTGGTGAGATTATATATTTTGGTGCAATTGTTGTTGTTGGTTTGTTTTTTTTTTATATATTTTTTTCGGTTTGATTAACATTTTACATATATATATATATATATATGTATAGATATATATATAATTATTTGAATCGATTTTGATATTTTTAAGTTGGTTGTTTTGTTTTTTTTAAATTGATTTTTGGTATTTGTTTGGATGGAAGCGAGCGATGTTAACGAACGAACGATATAAATAAAATGAAAATACAAATATATAAGAAATGTAAAGTAAAACTCTCGTTTTGTTCTTAGTATTTCATTTGCGTAGGATTTCTTTTTTTTTTATATATCATAGATATATGTATACTGTATGCATTGGCAAAATCATACGGCATTACGCATTATATATATATAAGTAGATACTGATACAGGTATAGTAGATATCGGATAGGTGTACGCTTATATAGTAGTTATTTAATGTATATATAGAGAGATATATGTATATATAGTATAGAGGGCTTAAGTAGGCGTTAGTCTAGCAGAGAACGTTCAAATCAAAGAGTACGAAAAGAGTCGAAAGAAGAAGGCACAACACTTAGAACAACGGGTGTGGGAAAGCGTATAATTCTGGTTATATTTCTGGGTATGTTTCTTATTTATTTATTTATATTTTTTTTTTGTATTTTCTGAGGCATCTTTTGGGGTGCGTATATATATACAGACATAATTATTGCATAAGTGCGAGCGAGTGGCCCAGGTGTGTGGGTGGCGGCTGAGGGAGTGTGTGTGTGTGTGGAAAATTTATGCTGGCAGACAGACACACAGAGTGGGTGAGGAGAGAGTGGAAGTGGGAGGTGCGTGTGAGTGTGTGTGTGGCGTAAAGTTTACCCTTTCTTTTTTCTCCTGTTCAAAATTGAAAAGTAGAGGGGAGTGGAGGAGTGGAGAGGTTCTGTAGGTTCTGGTAAGGCAATTGGATTTGGCTGGCGGTTGGGCTTTGTTGCTCATTAGAGGCGGTTGTAGCTGAACTTTTGTGTCCCAGTGTGTGTTTGGATGGGGGTGTAGTGTGTGTGTGTGTAGTGGCATTTATCGGGCACATGCAGCATGCTCGTCTGGGTATCCTTCTGCTTCAGTTTACTTCTGTTTTCATCCTTCTTGTTTTGTGTTGTGGGGGTTAAACTCGATAAACGCTTGTTTGGCCAGCAAATGAAGTTATCATTATCGCTCAAAGTGGGTGGTCTTATCACCCCATGTGTGTGTGTGTGTGTGTGCGTGTGTTAGATGATGGCGATTATGGGACAGCACTGTGTACAGTGAGCATGAGACTTTGATGGACTTGATGACTTGTTTTTGGTCTTTTTCGAGAATATTTCTGTTTCTTTTTTCTTCTCTTTTTTTGTTTTTAGGTTTATATCTTTTGTTTTTTTTTTTGTTTTGGTTTTTGTGTGAACTAAACAACGACACAACGTTACATAGGTAATTTGCGATAAGAAAATGATAAGCAAAAATACTTGGCGCTTAAACAAAAGAATCAAAGTCGAAGGAAATGGAAACAGAAGACGCGAGAGAGCGAGAGAAGGCTAGTGCGAGCAAGAAAGAAAGAGCAATGGCAGCTAAAATTAAATGAGAATGAAAACCAAACAAAAACGGAAACGGAAACGGAAAGAAAGTTACGAATACCGATACAAAGGCAAATACAAAGAGAAATACGTTTACAAACAAACAGCTCAGCGAATTAAAGTAAGAGACAACGACAGTTATTAGGTTTCTTTGTTCTTTTCTGTTTTGTTTTGTTTTTTTTTTTTTTTTTTTTTTTTGGTATTTAGCATATTAGAATCGGGAGATACGAACTTAAAGGGTTTAACAATAAGTACATTTAGGTTTGGATACAATTCAATAAATAGCTTTAGTTGGGTTTAGCGGTGAGGGGGTGGTGGGGGCGGGCTTTAATATTAGGGCTTCATAGCTTTTTAATCACACATAACGCAGAGAACGCAAACTGAACGGTTGGAAATGAAAATTAGAAAAGAAAACACATACAGGTGGAACAGAGAAAGTATTGATCGCCGCTAGAGCAGCGGCGCCGCCAAGGCGCGGTATTGTAAGGATAACGGAACGACACGAAACAAAAAAAGGGTAAACGGAAACGGAAACGGTAACGGTAACGGAACAGGAAACGGAAATCAATACTGGAGTTATCGTAAACGTAATCATAAGAGTTAAAATTGTATAGATTTGCATACGTCATGTCACCATATCCAACGGTGGTCATGGTAACGACCGCCCACCAAAATGCATCGGGTATGGACTTGAAGAAGGAATTTTCGCTTCCAGCTTCCGCAAAATAAACCGCCGATGAGAAGAGTACGACGCCTAAAAAAAGTTGATGGGAGAAATATTGCTTTGCATTGGTATTATATTCTTTTATGGTTTTTTTGTTTTTGTTTTTTGTATATTATTATTATTTTTTTAAATAACATTTAACCAAAGAGTGTTTATTTTTTTTTTTAAGTAGTTTTGTCAAGTAGCTTGGGTCTAGAGTCTGGAGGCGTCGTCAGAAGCTCGTCAAGGTGTCTGTGATTTCAGGGTGTTTTTTCTGTATGCCAAAAATCCCATTGTTTGCCATTCATTCTTCGGCTTGAGCCGCAAGTTAAATTGGCAACATTAGTGGACTTTCACTTTCTGTTTCAGTGTATCTGTGTTGCGGTTCAAATCAAAAGAGTTCTGATATATCATATATTCACGTGTGAGTTGGATCGACTTCACCACAATCCGGCGGCATTCCCAAGCAGAAAATCAGGGCAGTTCGAGGGGGCTCTCTTCGTAAGTAAGTCAGGGAAAGGTCAGAGGAGCAACCCTCCGCTGCTTACCACTGCAACGGGGCCAATAAATATGGTTATAGTATCTTTGCGGTGGAACGACAGTGGACAATGGATCGGAATGCCATGAGAACGATATTTCCTCGTCGGGGAGTTGGTGGGATGCGGAACATACTAGGGGGGGGATTTTGAGGAACACCAAACCAGATGAAAACGGAACAGAAAATATAAAGAAAAATTAAAAGAATGGGAGACAGATCCGGAGCGAGAGACAGCGAACTGATCATGCCAAGAAGGAAATGGAACGTAAATAAAAATTATAAAAAAAAAAAACAAAAGTTCTGGAGGGGAGAGGGGAGGGGACAAGGTCCATTAAAGCGAGCGATCACAACAAAGGAACCACAACATTTATAGCTTGCTTATCCTATTCGTATTCACATCGTTCAATTTACAAGGATCAAATCTGTATCCTTATTCTCCCTGTACAAATTCGCCTGTAGCTGAATGTGTGGCAATAAATCCACTGAAACGTCCGCCTTTCATTATTCTATATACATTTGGCATTACATTACAAGGACATTACACACACACACATAGCGCTATAGAAAGATATATATATATATATATGTATATATAGCTGAGAGGGGTGAGAATGGAAGGGACTGTACAACAATCAGTTACAAAACAGACAGAGAGAAGTCAAGAAAGATAGATAGATAGATACATTAGGGAGAGATATTACATATAAAAGATAAAGATAGATAGAGAGAGAGAGAGAGATCAGGATATATGGAGAGTAGCTAAGTGCCACGCCAGGCAGCACACTGTTGTGAACGTGGAAGGAAGCGTGTGGAACTGGAAACCGAAATTGAAACATGGTCTGTACCTCATATCACCATATCCCACCGTCGTCATGGTCACCACAGCCCACCAGAAGCCGTCCGGTATTGACTTGAAAAAGGAACTGTCGCTGCCAGCCTCCGCGAAATAAACCGCCGACGAGAACAGGACCACGCCTGAATCATAGGGGATCGGAGGGGGAAACGGATCGGAACAGAGATCAATTGTTATTAGGAGTGCAAGTAATTGTTATTTTCTGCTTGGGAATTTTCTTGATTTTTTTTTTTTTTTTGTATTAAATATTTTTGTTTGGGTTTGGGGTTTCGGTTGGGTCTGATATCTGAGCCCCGCCTCAGATTTCAATGTGGCATAATCACCTTAAGTCTTTCTTTAAAACAACTACAAGATATACATAAGACTATGATTATGAATTAGTAAATTTTTGTTTTGTTTTTTATTTAGAATTTGAATTTGGTGCACGTAAAAGAAAAACTATATATTTGTATATGAATTTTTTTAAAAATGTTTAAGGTTAAATTTTTATTGCTGGTCTTGTATGTATTAGTAGAGGTAATCGTGTGTGTGGTGTGTGTGTGTGTGTGTGGTGTGTTGGGTGTTACATAAATAGTTAGCAAAATATTACAAAGGCTTTAACAAAAACTGGTATATGTTCCTCGAGCTAAAACCGAAGCAAGAAGGGCAAAGATGTTTGGCTAAGAGAACATTTTCAAAAACCATTGCCTACATCTCTGCGCTTTCGTTGTGTTTGTTTGTTTGCTTTTATTTGTGGTGTTTGTGTGATAAAAATAGAGATAGATAGAGAGATAGAGGAAGTTAGTTATAGGTGTATGTGTGGTGGTTAGTTGTAGGGCACTTGATCGGTGGCAACTAGCTATACAGAAGAGTATTTATTTATAGAGTATTATTTGGTTTTGATTGGAATTAAACATGAAACTAGCTAGGTATTCTGTACAATACAATATACATACGATATCGGTTCATAAGTAGTATAGTTGTAGTTGTAGTAGTAGGTAAGTCATATCCATAGATTTATATACATATATATCAATATATCGATCTATAAACTACAGCAAGACAAATGGAAATGGCAGTGCCACTGGGACTGGACACAGACAAAGCAGAACAAAGATCATAACTGATATTTACAGCAAAGAGATTTCTATATTCGATCAACGATATATTGATATAAATGTGTTCATGTCGGTTTAGATATGGTACACTATATAGATTATACATATGATATACTTAGGTATGGTTAGTTAATACGTTAATCGGTCAACGGGTACAACAACAAACTATATGCTAAAAATTACCAACTAGAAATTAGAAACTAGAAGCTAGAAACTATATGAAAACTATATAAAAGCAAAATTCAAACCACGGCACAATCTGTGGACATGGACATCGAAACGACAACGTTGATGATGAGAGAGTACGGTTTACGGATTACTGAAAACGGTTTTACGGATTATTGAATACGGATTACTTGATTACTTGATTACTGATTACGTTTTACGAACAACTTGAATGTGATAGAAACATGAACAACAATACAAAATATATATAATTTATTATTGATACAGATGGTGGTCACTTCGTTCGCTTGATCTTTTCTGTATGTAGTATATATATATATAGGGTTTGGAAAATATAGTTCGATCACCATTTCTAGTTGCTATTTATTTTGTTTATTTATTTTTTTTATATTTGTTTTTTTTTTTCATTTCATTTGTGGTTGTGGTAGGACAACAAGTATGCCAAGAAGTTTGCCAATTTTAAGGCATTTTCCACACATTTTGGGCACACCAAAAGGGGACAAGGACTGGGATGGAGGTACAGGATTAGAAATTTCCAAATACATTTAGATAATAATACTAAATACACTGTTAAATAAATGAAATGTTTACTGGGTCTGCACACAAAACTGCATGAGAGCCTTAAAATTGGCAACGACTTGAGCCCGGCAGCTGGGAGTATATCTATTTGGATCTGTTTACTATATGTATAATGCCGATATCGGCATTATCTCCACAGCCAGCCGTCCGCACTTTGTCAGAGTATATCAGGAGTAATAGACTAAAATTCGAGTACACTGAGAGACATTATTGCTGCTGGTTTATCCAAAAAGCTAGCCAAAACAAAACTCAAATTGGTAATACAAAACGCAAATGAAGAGAGGAACTCAACAAACGTATCCAAAGTGAATGATACTTATAGAGCTTCTGTTGTTGTTTTTTTTTTTGTTGGGGGGATTATAAGGAGATCGGGAGATCGCTAAACGTATATATATCGCTGCTCCTATGGCGATAGCTGGTTACCTACTTAGCTCTAGGATTAGACAGGACACTAAATAAGTTAGAGATACGTAATATGGGTGAGTTATACGAGTTATACACCTATGTAGATAATACGGATATACACGCTGCTCTACGAGTCACAGGCCCCTCTAATTTATTTAGCTTGTATGTGTGTGTGTGTGCTGTGTGTGTGTGTGTGTGTATGACTATATATAGTAATACTAGTTTACGTTACTTTAGTTTACTTTAGTTTAGCTTGATGTTTTTTTTTTTTTTTAAGGTCTTATCTCTATTTTGGAGCTGTTGCGTTGCGTATCTTTCATATGTTTCGTTGGGTTTTGGTTTTGTGGGTTAAAAGGACATGGGTCAAAGGACATGGCGGGGACGACACAGGGGTATCTATCTATGTATGTTGTATATAGCTTAGTCCTAGGTCTGGGGCTTACGTGTGTGTGTGTGTGTTGGCGAAATCAAATTCGGAAATGATAAATTCTTAAAAAGCATTAACATTTTGCGGGTTTTTTTTTAGTATCTTTTTGTGCCTGTTATTGTTATTGTTGTTGTTGTTGTATTTGTCTGTGGCGCGATTCTTATAGAGCTTCTGTTGTTGTTTTTATAAATATATATATGTATATATAAAATATAGTTTATTTGCCGATGAGGGGTGTAAGTAGTAAGGTGACAGAGGGTTTTGGTTTTTTTTTGGTTTTTGGTTTTTGATTTTTCGTGATGAGCAGTTAACATAAATGTGCTGGCTTGAGACAGACGTAAGCATAGATAGAGATATATATGTATCTTTTGTGGTTGTTTTAATTCGCGATCGTCGAGATATATATAGTACGTGTAATTGGGACATTCAGAGAGAGAGAGAGATTCAGAGAGAGAAAAGTTGTTAGAGACAGAGAGACTGGGGTAGAGATATGGGAGCCAGGGGTGGTGAGGGGGTGGAGCAAGTCTGTCTGGAGATGGTCGCAGTCTTTTGTTTTTTGGTTTTGTTTCTTTTTTTTTTTGTAAATAAGAATTGTATTTGATTGTTGACTGTTTTTTGGAACTTACCTATAAATAAGAAAAATATAAGTAAACCTAATTCCCGCATTGAGGCTTTCAGAGTTCGTCCTAATATTTGTAAACCCTTCGAATGCCTAGATAACTTAAATATTCGAAATACTCGAACTAATCGTATCACTCGTAATATTGCCAAGGACATAGCCTGATTCGATGACTTGTCCTAAAAATTTTATCGAAATATATATATATATATATATTATATGTGGCAATGCAATATATATATATGTTTTATTTTTTTTTTTGGTTTGTGTATCGTTTATATATATTTATATATATATATATATGGATGGATGTTCATTTACATAGCTGCGATGCGATGTGTAATATATATATAAAAGGTGATTAAGCGGATGTTTTGGTTTGTATGTATTAGTTAAGTAATCGGTAAATATACAACAATGAACATAACAATGGGGATCGAGTTGATTGTATATCGGGATTGAATCAAATTAAAAAAAAGTTGGAATGAAATTTATGTTCTGCTTTTGTAATATCCTTTTTCTTTTTTAATGGGGCGGGCAGGCAACCCCTTGTAGCATGTCAGGCAACTCATAAATGATGATGGCAAACATTTAATTCTTTTTATTGATTCAACTGTATATGCATGTGTGTGGGGGGTGTTATATATCGATATATGTTTGGACATGTGTGTAGATGTTTTTATTGTCAATGTCGATTGGTATTGGGCAAACAGAAATCTCATACCTGTGGACTGACTGGCGCTTTTGGAAGATTTAACGTATCCTCCTCTTCGGCAACGACAGTCGCTAGTGTTATAAAGTACGGAATGATGGCGATTATGTCGATAACATTCATGACATCCCTGCAGAAATTTAATTTGTTCGGACATGCGAGGAACCTGAACACACACAAAATCGATACAACGACCAGCGATTGGTTTGGTTTAAAGATTCACACAGACAGCGCGATAGAGAAACCGAGAGCGAGACAGAACGAGTGATGTCAGAGAGAGAGAGAGATAGAGAAAGGAGAGAAAGAGAGAGAGATTTGGGTTTTTGAAAAAATTTGAATTAAACCATGAATTTAGAAATCAAAGTTAAAGCAACAGACAGAGAAATATATAATTTGAATATTTAAAAAAAAATATATATATAAAATCAATTAATAAATATATAAAAAAATAATTCAATAAATAAATATGTATATAAACAGGAAACTATCTTTGGAAGGCCGATATATCCTTGTTAAACTGCAAGGATATGCAAACATTAAAATTTAGATGTTTCTTCACAACTTTTAACAGCAGATTAACCTTTAATTTTATTATAAACCGATTATTTCATATTTTAAAATATTATTCTTTTTTCTAATTTTTTGAATTTTCTAAAATTTAAAATTAAGAGAAAACAAACGGACAGAAAGACATAACTAAATAAGCTCAAAACATATCAATTATGTATATTGTTTATAAGATAAGAAATCGGACAAAATACAAAATTAAAAGTCAAAGGAAAAGGTAAACAAATCAAAAGGTAAATTAAAATTGTAACATAAAATTTATATAAGAGAAAGAGCAGCTCTTTAAATGGAGATAGAGAGATATTGTATTCGAATAATCGGATCGAGTTCAAACTAATATTTCTCTTTCGTTCGCTTAGCTTATGACTAGGTGTACGCATATATAGCTTGATATTGAAGTGCTTGACATACCTGACAGTTAGTTCAAATGTAAACCAAATAATACATAACGTTTCTATAAGGAAGAAAGGATCTGTGATGTCAGGCACCTCGTCTTCCTCGATTTTTGTGCCATTTGTTGTTGTATTGAACACCTGCAAAGATGGACACAAGTGGCCAGAGATAGTGAGATATATCCCTTTCTGCTTGGTCTCATCTCATCTTGATTCGTACGCACCTTGTAATGCTTAAATTCGGGTAATGTTTCTAGACAAAATATAACAATTGATAGCAATATAACAAATACACTAATTATGGCTACAACTCTGGCGGCTTGCGAACTCTCTGGATACTCGAACAGCAGCCAGACTTTTCTCTGCTTCTCATTATCCGGTAATGGTCTTTCTTCCTCTTTAATAAAGCCTTCATCCTCTCTGCAAAATATTGAAGAAAATAGTCATTTGTTAGAGGATGTTCTTTATTTTTTGTATATCTTAAATAAATTATATATATTATATATTTTATATATTTGGTGTGTGTTTTAGTGAGTCTTGTGAGTGTTTGGCTGTTTTTTTAGTTGTTTTGTTTTTAGATTGGATTTATTATTGGTTCGCTGTCTAATCGAAAGCAAGGCAAGAAGCTCTAACAGAAAGCGAAGCAAAGTGAAAAATTAATAACAAAGCGTCGCTTTGACTAACAAACAAAATTCAAATATCTTTCGCTAAGCTAAGCAGTGTCTGGAAGTTGTAAAAGGAATACGTTGACTGCTTTCCGCTTGAGGATCCTTTCCTGTACGAGCCGAACAGTCCTTTGTGCCACCTCCGTTTGGGCCTTCTTTCACATCATCATCATTAGCAGCAGCATCTTTGGTCCACGGTCCCGGCCACACTGCCCCCCGCGTCGTATCAACAAAATTTTAAGCTGGTGGTCAAGTGATTAACATTCACTTGCTTTCTTTTCCTGACTTCGGTCCAAGGTCCCGTCGCAGTCGCAGTTTCTATGGTTTTTGTTTTGTATTCTAAATTTTCTACTACTTTGCTGTGGCTGGAAATGCTGTTGTTTATAGAGAAAAGTCATAACATTTTCTGCACCATTAACTTGTAAAATTAATTATTGCACATATAGCACATAGTTTAAAGATTAACAAATATTGATTTTCTTATCTTAAATTAAATTATTTAATATTGGAGCTGTTTTTAAAACCTATAATAAACTTCTTTGATTTATTAAAAATATTATACAAATTTATTTACAAAATTATATTAACAAATTCATTTACATTTCCAGCCAACGCAATTGTACTTATTTGTGGGCCAAGTCTAGATCTAGTTCTAAGTCTGGGTGCGTGCGTTGGGTCTGTTTTGCCGTGTTGCATGCCTCATTGTTACATTGATTCAATAAATTTGCCGTGCTACCAATATAGAACAAACCGAACCAATTCGTTGTCCTCTCTTTGTTTGTTATATTTATTTATGTTTATTTTTTGGTTGGGGTTTTTTGAGGGTTTTCTTTTTGTTTTGTTTTGTTTTTGGTCTTTAGTTATATTTTTGGTTTTTGGGTTTTTAATTTTTGTTGTCGTTTTTGTTAGGAGGTGTTTGTGGAATTTGTAGTGGGCAACACTACAGTTGCTTACCTGAATTTATTAATTGCTTGATCACCTAATTCATAAAATTTTATTTCTTCACTAAATACGTCTAAAGGGACATTGACCGGTCTCCGTAGTCGGCCACCTGTGGATGAACAATATGAGCGGGTGTGTGTGTGTGGTGTTGTTGTTGATGATGTGTGTGGTGGTGTTGTGATTGATGATGTTGTTGATGATGATATTGTCGTTGATGATGTTTTTGATGATGATATTGTCATTGGTGATGTTGTTTTTGTTGATGATATTCATTGTTTTTATTGTTTTCAGCGAGGACGAGGATAGAAAGAAAATAGAGATACATTAGCAATGGGGCTGCACACATTTAAAGACAAATATATAAAGAGGGAGGGACTTTTGAAGGATGCTCACCACTCTGATAATAGTATAAAATCGCATCGAAGCTCGGTCGACTACGGTCAAAAAAATATTCATTTCTAAGCGGGTCAAAGTACCGTAATCTCCGAGCTGGATCCCCAAGCAGCGTGTCCGGGAATTGATTTAGCGTACGTAGTTGGGTCTCAAACCTTAGTCCGCTTACCTAAAAGATTTAAAAAAGATTATAAATCTAGATCTATAGAGAGCTAAGTGTAAAGGTGGACTTGCATTTATAACGACTCTTTCGCAGAAATCATGATCGTGAGGAATGGGTTCAAAGTGTTGCGGTCCGCCACCAAAGCCATGACCAGCCCCCCCTTCTTCGTCTTGACTGCTCAATTTGGGCAAAGACCTGTCAATGATAAAGATTGAAAATTAATATAAAATCATTTATTTGTAGTAAAAATATTAATAAAAGTTACATATTATTTAAATTTGTGTTTAGAATTAATTAGAAAACCACCTTTTCTGTATAGTTTTGGGGGTAAACAAACTTATAAACTTGTTTTGCCAAACAGTTAACACTCTGAGCACATAGAGAAGCATAATAACAAACTTGAAACTAGTAAAAGTAAATAGTATAAATAGTTTATAGAAAATTAGTAACAATGTTAACCTTCTTGATGGCTTTCTGACGTTCCTCCTGACCTGGCCTATTACTTAACTTAATTTTATTGCTTTATTTTCGGTTTTATTTTAACTGAAAATCACATCGCCAGCACTCTATTATTCAACGGATTCGATATTTAAGCTCTCCAGTGGCTTGGTCTTTAATTACTTTTACGGCTCGAATCAATTTCCAGATGCTCGTCAGCCATTGAATATTCAATGGCCATTCATGCATATTGCATATTGCGGGGATTTTCGGTCTCACTTTCTCGACTTTCTTGAATTCTCCTCAAATTGCAATTCGCAATTGCTGCAGGGACGCAGACGGGGGGCAGGATATAGGGTATGGTATCCTTTGAGCTTAGACCTCGCCTTGCCTCAAATTAAATTCATTGCACACGCCCACACACACATATACTTATGTTTACACTTGTAATTGAAATTGTATTACAATCGCATATAAAAAGGACTGGCAAACCCCCTGCTGAGTGGCCCAAAGCGGGAAGGCCGCCATCAGCTTGGCAGCTTGCCCAACATTTTCCGCCGCCCCTTATCGCTGATGTTGCTGACAATGTGCATTTGTTGCTGCCTGCCACTGCTGCTCCTGTGTGCTGGCAATTTTTTGGATGCGATATTCGAGGCGTTGTTGCATGGCAGGTTGCCTGCTTTTTGGCGCCGTGCCGTGGCATTTAATTAAGCGTGTAAGTGCACTGCCCACATCCCAGCCACCCAGCCACCATCTGCATCATCTCTCCATCGTTCAAGCCCCGCACAGGCCTTCAGCTGCAATAATGGCCAGCGCCTGTTCGGACAAATTGTTTGTCGGCATAAATCTTTTCCGGGCTGCTACTCCATCTTGCCGTTCGTATTTCGTAGTATATAATAATAACATAGTTACTACACACCCAAATAAATTAAATTAAAAAAAAAGAGTTATGTTTATCCAACATAAAATATGGTAATTGAAAATGTCTTCTTTGCATGGGGGGGCAGGCAGAGCTACTAACTTGCAAGGATTTATTTGGGATTTATTAGGATAAAGTCTTCTTTCAACAGAAAATATATATGAATTAAATTAAAATCTAGTCTTGAGAGTAATTATCAGTTGTTTTCTAAAGGATTTATTAGGATAAAGTCTTCTTTAAACAGAAAATATATATAAATTTAATCAACAATTTATTATGAGAGTAATTATCTAAATTTCTAATATTTAATAATAAAATATATATCTCAACTAAGCATTACAATAAGGGCAAAATGTTCCATTAATAATTATTAATAATAAATTAACTAAAGGGAAGTGACGTCAGAAGAAGCCGGCAGAGTAAGAGAAAGAGAGAGTGAGGGGGAAATTTTCAACTAAATGTCAACAAACAATGTTTGGCCAGGTGCATTACTCGCCTATCCTTCGCTCTCTCTCTTCTGTGTCTTCTATATTTTCTCTGTTTTCTCTCTTCTATCTTCCCCCCCTTTCTCCCCCACCCCTTTCCCTTTGTCATGGACTACAATTTGTTGTTTTTATTCGCTGTATGTAAATGTCAGCGTGGAATTTATGCTCTATCCCTCTCTGTTGCACTTGCGGCGCCCTGCGGTGATGCGGTGTGTGTGTGTGTGTGTATATATATATATAGGTCAGCGGCACGGCACGGCCTGATGCGGCGCGTGACGTCATTGTCGCCTCCTTTCTAGATGCCGACGATGTCGATGAGTCGCTGGTTCTGCTGCAGCGACCTATTTACAGGATGCAAGTATATATATATACACACACACACACATATATATATATATATATATATATATATATATATATACAACGTGAGTCTCATCCACTTCCGCATTTTCAGGTGGATTGCATAAGTTGCTAGTGAGAAACTGAAGCCAAAATCGAAACTGAAACCGAAACGGAAACGGAAATGGCAACAGCAACTGCTGAAGTTCAATGCAAAGTCGGCAAATCGAAGTGGAACTTCGTCTTCCGTGTTGTGAGTATCCCCGAGTCTCTGACATGTGGAGAGCCAGCCGAGAGGCTAATGGCTGTGTGTGTGTGCCGGTCAAGGCAACGTCAGCCTCAGCCGCAGTCAACCTCAGTCGCAGTCAGCCCCCATCTACTCCTCCCCCTCGCTCGTTGGTCTATTTTTAGCAGCGTCAACAACGGCATGGTGAAATTTATGAATTAATGTGAGTTGGCAAAAGGCAAATTTAAGGCATGCAAAACGCACACACAAACAGCCTTGAACTGTGTGAGGAGTGCACTTGCCCCACACCTCAGTCATAGAGTCAACCCTCCCCCTTCCAATTGGAATCACATCCACAAGTTAATCAGGCAACTGGATGGAAAGGAGTCGCATCTGGCGAATAAGTAGATATTGCAGATACTTATTTTGGCCCTTAGCTGGGCAAAGGCAGGACTCTTTGGAGATACAAAGTTGCATAACTTTATAATAATTTCCTGTCTGTACCTCAAGTTTTAACTTTTGAGTACAGAGTACAATAAATAAATAAATAAACTTTATAATAATTAAGTATGAAGAGATATCAGAGTAACCAAATGATGAAACGAAATTGTGCAGCTTAGCTGGATTGATTGAAAAGCGCAGAAAATAATTTAAACATATTTTCCATAAACAAAAAACAAATGAGAAATCTTAAAATTAAGTGAGTATCAAGAAAGCAAAGTATCTATACAAAAAATGTTTAATAAATTACTGGAATTATAATTCAAACAAGACTTATTTACTGTATTATTTAGGGTTCTATATTCCAAAATTCTTGGCTCTCTTCGCGACTTTGAAATCCTTCCTAGACTTGAAAACAGCATTGATAAAGCTGATTTGCAAACCGCAGAGTAGGGGTGAAGGGGTGAAGGGGTTTTCGGGTAAATTTCAGGGGGAGCCTGTTAACATGATTCAATCAACGCCGCCATCAAACGAACCAACGAAAGGCGCCGCAGGCGATGGCGAGGTGAATGCAAAACTCGATTCCAATGCTGACGTCACAAACGACATTCGACTGACAAACGTTAGGGAACGTGAATATGAATGAATGAATGAATACAAGTGAATAAGCACTGCAAAAATAAGCCATAATTACTGAAAATATTTTTAAAAATTTGTTTTTCTTTTTAAAATTATGAGAAAATATAAGAATATATCCTAAGCTATCTCTGTATCTATTCATTATTTATAAACATATAAATTCTAAGCCAATATATCAAGTATTGCATTTTTTGGCTTCCCTGGGAAGGAAGGAATTTCCTTTTGCATTTACTACCTTCAGGCTGCCAGACTTGCCTCTGGGAATTGCAACCGGATCTGCGGGACCATCAATCGCCAGACCAGGTAGGGGAAGGGGGGCCAGGGATCGGGAATCATGGCCGCCGCAGAGTCGAATTATGCAAATCCTTGCCTGAAGGACTCACGGACGGATAGTTGAACTAACCAACAACTGCCCTGTGTGACCTTGGCCAGTTGCGTGCACAATTTGTGTGAGTTTCTGGTTCTGGTTTAGATTTGCTTTCGTGATTTGCTGCCTTTTATACACTACACTCAAGGTATTTATAAAATGTGTATAAAACATAAATATAGTTGAAAATTCATGACTTAAGTGTCCTAAAGTAAGTAAGTGAATGTTATTTAGTAATAACGGGGGAGTCCTAAAGTGCTCTCTAATCCAAGTAATCCTAGGCGTATACGTAATATATTTCTTTCAAGTGATCCCAGGCGTATACGTAATATATTTTTTCCAAGTGACCCTAGGCGTATACGTAATATATTTCTTTTAAGTGATCCTAGGCGTATACGTAATATATATCCCTGACATCTTATACGTATACGTAATATATTTTTCTTTAGGAAACCTAGGCGTATACGTAATATATTTCTTTCAAGTGATCCCAGGCGTATACGTAATATATTTCTTTCAAGTGATCCCAGGCGTATACGTAATATATTTTTTCCAAGTGATCCTAGGCGTATACGTAATATATATCCCTGCCATCTTATACGTATACGTAACATATTTTTATTTAAGGGAACCTAGGCGTATACGTAATATATTTCTTTCAGGTGAACCTAGGCGTATACGTAATATATATCCCAGCCAATTTATACGTAGGACTATATATTTAATTATATATATTTAATATATTTTTCTTAAGGAAACCTAGGCGTATACTTATTATATTTATTCAAGTGATCCTATTTATTTAAATGAACATTCGCTAAATTTTTTTACACACATATACAATTAATAATAATATATTTCGAATCTTTTCAATAACTTAGGGCATTCATTTAGGGTTCATATCCCCAGCTCGACGCTCCGCCTTCTCGTCTTTCATTTCCATTCTCATTTTCTGCTTTCCGTTTGGTGTTTTTATTTTTGGCAACCATTCTCAGGTGCCCAACATGCAAGCTGTTTACCAACAGCAACACAGGGGTCGAGTGGGGTTCCTGTCCTGGCCAGCGAAAGAGGTGAAAGCGGGCGAAGGTGGGTGAGGGCTTGTTGCCTGTCACAGTCTGTTTTCGGTGCTGTTTGCATTTGCCAATGCACGTGTGTGGCCAGGGTGCAGACCAGTGTGAGCTCTTAGGGGGGGGCAAAATGGGTAGAATCCTTCGAATAACTGGCGGAAAAACGGACTACTGCTGCTGCTGTGCACGTCAGGCATTTTAAACATGTTCCGCCATTTGAAACTTTTCGTCGTTTATTATCCGAGGCTTGGCTTAACGGAAAAAACAATGCAAAGCGTGGCAAAAAAAAAAAACATACAGAAGGATAAAAAACAAAAAAAATGAAGGCAGGAAACAAACTTGTTAAGCGCGCAATTTAAAAGCGGAGCGAACTTCTCCAAAAGGTGAAACTTTTCAAATGTCTCAAGTGCGTCAAAGGCTCAAGAAGACATGGTCCAAAAGTGGAAAGGGGAAAGGGCAGCGGAACCGGACGGACACTCGAGTTGGGGGGGAAAAAAACCGGAAGCAGATGGAGATGAAGAGAGCTCTTAGCCATGTCTCGCAGAAGTGCAATCACTGCCAGGCTCCTTCAGCTCAACTAAGACAATCGAAAAGGCAGTGGAAAAGTCACTTATCGATGCCAAGGAGAAACTTGTTAAAAGATTCATGAGAAAGATTCTATTCTGGGGATACAAGTTACGTATTTTATTTTATGCCTCAAGCATAGGGAACTAGAGTTTTTTAATTATGTAAACTTATGGAGAATAAAATATAAATTTTTAAATATAAGTTATATTTAAAAAGAATAAAGATAATTATTTGGGGATACTTTCCGAATTTGATTAAGTGGAAATTTAACTTTCTCCCAATTCTCTTATTCTCACTTAATTATTAAAGACAGCTCTCTAGGATTGCAGTTAATCTCATAAAAGAAATTTCCTAATGGTCAGCAGATGTCCCACAAACTTTTCTTTGTCCCCACGCCAGGACAATTTCCCTTTACACAATCTCCTCTCTTACAAGCCACCCCTCCCACTGAACCAAGTTAAGATGAATTCCAATCTTCTTGGCCACAATCAAAGTAATCTTCATTGAATTTGTTAAGTCCCCGAAACCGTTTAATGTCCCTTCCTCTATGCTGTGTGTGTGATTTTAATTTTAATGCACTGCAAAGGGGGGGGGAATGTGGAGGGGGTAATGTCGGGTGATAGGGCTGCCACTACAAGGAATATAAGGACACACGGGAAAAGTCAAGCGAGTGAAAGCGACGACACAAAGCGAAAATGGCAAGCCACACACAATGGCGGCGATGCATGTGGGTGCACAGAGAGAAAAGAAAATGAAAAAAAAAGAAAACAAAAAGATGGCATTAAATATTAATTAGAAATTGAGAAAAAAAAACTGAAAGAAATAAGAAAATATTATGGAAGAAATCCCATTGACATTCAAGATTTTATTTTATTGATTGCAAATATTTTCCCTTTGCTTCGCTCAGTGTGCGACACACACACTGTACTCATTGTTGGCTGTTCGCTGTCCATTGTTCTTGGCTTTGTTGCTGACGTTTGACGTCGCTTGTCGCCTTGTCGCTGCCAGCAACAACTACACACTATTATCAGCAGCAACAAAACACAAAAAAATATATATATACAAAACAAAACAAAAAAAACGAATAAAAAAGAAGGCAAAGGAGCAGTAACAAACAGGATCAAAAGTCAAGAACAATGACAGCAAATAGCAAGCGGCAAGCAGCGAGCAAAAGTCAAGTTGCAAGTTGAAATGTGCGGCAATTGTTTGCTTGGGCAAAAGGCAAAGTGAAAGTGTAAGACTCGTCAATCATCAAGGGAATAGTGGCATGTACACTGGGCTTAAAGCTTAGGTATCTAAAGGGGAATATTGTTTTAATTCAAGAATAGTTAATTATTTATATTTAAAGCTAGCAGAAATGCTTTCCTTATTTTTTTTAAACCCCAATTTTAACTTGAAACCAAGCTCAGAACTATTTTTTTAATCCTAGCAAATCCATTTCTATTTTCTATATTTTTTTCTATATATTTTTCTCACTCTGCTGAATCAGTGTCAGCGATTTGATAGTGTGCCTTGAATTGGTTTCGTTGCCTGGCATCAATTTACCAATTTTGTACCCCCGCGGTTGCATTCGATTCGCTCTTCATTTGTACTTGAACTTCTTTGGTCTTGTCTTGATATCCTTTGTTCGTCCTGGCGGGCAAAGGGAAATGGAAATGGAAAGGGAACGAGAAAAGTCAAAGGCAAGCACACAACCATCATCCAGCATCATCATTATCAATGTCAAACTCATGTCAATTCACTGAGACGATTACAGGATATCATCAAAGGATATTGTTATGTCTCAATCGGCTGAAGGAGCAAGCCAGCAAAGGATATGTGTGTGTGCTGAGGATGCTGCTCGGGGTCCAGCCTCTGTTGGAATGTTAATGATATTGATGCTGTGCCACTTTTGTGTTTGCTGTTTGGGCAAACTGTCAATGTCACATTGCGCATACGCCGCATTGACCCGCCCACAGAATGGTCTCTCTATGAGTGTGTGTGTGTTTAGATGGGTTCTGTGTGTGTGTGTTTTAGGTAGCTACTATGTGTGCCTCTTCTGTTTCTGTTTATGCATCTGCATTGACTCTTCGCCAATTGTCATTCATCATTACCAGCAGCCTCATCATTATTATCATCATTATCATCGCCCGCCCGAAGGCTTGCAAATGCTGTTGATAAGGAGAAGCTAACATATTGCAACCTGTATCCTGTTTGGCATGCCACCATTGCCACCTGTCTGTCTCCCCATTCCAATGGGACCATCTTGTGGCTCTTTAAGACGTGAGAGGAATCGGTAGCAGGTTGTTCTTTTGTTCATTGTTTATATTTTATACTTAAAACAGAGATAACAGTTTGGGGAAAAAGTTGAATAAGAGCTCTACAGGTTTTTACTTTTGAATAATTAATATTTAAAGTTTAAATTTCAAAGTTCAAAGCTTTATTTGTTTTTTTTTTATAGTTTAACCCTTGAGTTAATTTTATAAATACCTTTAGGGGTTGTTTTTTTAGATTTTTTTCCCAAATATATTATAAAATATTTTACAAAGACTCAACGGATAAAATTTTCTTTTTAAAATAATAACAAAAATAATTGTAAAATTAGAAGAATTAAAACAAGAGTTTTCACCCAAAATATAACCAAATAGTTTCCAGATTTTTCTTAAAGAATTTTTTTTAGATTTTCTAATGATTTTACCTATCGCGCAGAAGAGGGGGCGAAGCGTTGGATAGATTTTCACCGCTCAGGGGCTGCTCCTGGCGCGGTCGCAGGACAGGTGTGAGGCCCCATCGCTCAATGAAATCGATGCGGGAAATGGTTGAGGACGAGCAAGTGGTGCGAATCGCTAATTGCGCCAATGCTCAGGCCTGCTCGGATGCTGATTGCTCCTCCTCGGCCAGCTACTGCCTCCACCTTAGTTCACCAGTTCCAGGCAGCTCCTTCTGCTCCTCCTGACTCTTCTCCTCGGTGCTATTGTCTCCGATCTAGCGTGAGGCTCGCTCCTCGGCCAGCTTTTTGTTATTTGGCAAACTCCTCGGCAGGTTGCGGCACCTTCGTGGTGCGATGATTACTGGCCATTAAGGATGCTACAACTATGGCTTTGGCTAGCATTTGGCAATTGGTTGTTCCACTTGTTCCATGTGAAGGTGATGTAGTAAAGACTGAAGTTTCCGGATTGTATTTGCAGCATTCATTTGTTAGTTTTTAATTATTTAATGGGATTTTCCTTTTAATTATAAATGTAGCTTTAGCTTGGCGAAGACTTGATTTTATTTTTTCCTTTTTGGCTTTTGAGAACTGTTTTTGGTTTGGCAATAGGGCAATGCGGGCATTGCTTTCCGTTTAGTTTTTAATCCTTTCCTTTTTTGTCACATATTTCATGCTGTTTTGTTTTTTTTTTTCGATTAATTTTATTTATTGACAAAGACATTAATAAATTAAAATGTTATGTATGGAAACATTCATAAAACACAGATTCAGTTTTATTTCGCGACCGGAAACAGCAAGGGAAAATGGTAATTTCCGCTTTTAGAAACACACACAGAGAGTTGTTGTTATTGTTTCTTTTTATTTTTGGTAATAATAGGCTTTCTCCCTGTCATGTGTGTGTGTTATTTTTTTTTTTTAATTCAAGAAGAAAGCTACACAACTTTTGCCGTGAATGCGAAAGCGAGAGAGACTTAGAAAGAGAGAGAAAGCAACTGTGGCAGCTGAGAATGTCCTTTACCTATTGATTTTCAGACTCTAGATTTTCACTTTTATTTATGTCCGCATTTAAGCCGTTTTCATTTCCCTTTATCTCTGCGGTTTTTCCCAACGACACTCAATTTCTCCCCCTTTTTTTTTTTTTTTTTTAAATAATTGCAAAATTGATTGCGCGAAGCTGTTTGTTGTTTTTGGCGCGACTTTTGGGTTTGAGAATAACCTTGAAACCTTTCGAATTGATGGGAAATTGGTTCAGGAAAAAGGGGGAAAGTCTACCTGCTTTCACACACACACACACACACACACACGTACATAAGCTTGGGATTTATCCCGCAAAAAAACAAGGAAAACTGTAAGGTCAACGCCTACATCTTATTATTTTTTAAATAAACAAAATACATTTTATTCTTTAAATTTATTTTGATTAATTATTTTATTATTTGTTTTTGTTTAATATATATATTTTTTTAAATTATTAAATCAAATCCAACCGCACAAGGAACAAAGGAACAAGAGTTCAAAGCGAACCCAAAAGGGAAAATCAGCGAAGTGTCGCCCGCTTTTGCTTGTGATTTGTGTTTCACTCGATTTTCTTTTCATTTTCTTCTTTTTTTTTTGGTTTATCCACGCTTTTAGGACTCTCCCGCTTTATGCTTTTTCGCTGTTTTTTTTTTGCCTTTTTCGCTTGGTTTCCAGTTCGAGGGCCAGGACAAACAACAGAATCGCCTGGAAGAGCGCGCTAAAAACGTGGCGCGCGGAACGGAATGAAACGGAAGGAAATGGCACGAAACAAAAAGGACCAAAATGGAGTAGATTCTAAGGGGAACAAGCGAGAATGGAATGGCAAAGCGAACGCGCGAAAAGGACGAAAGGCGACGAATGTTGGGCCATAAGTGGCAAGCGAGAAATTGAAGCGTGTAAGCGCTTAACTGGCGATGTAATGACACCGACACAGGCACACACACACACACACACCCAGAGGCGGCCAGTCACACACACACACTGTGGCACGTGGCGGGCGTGTGTGTATAACAAGACACACCAATACGAGGGCAAAGCTCGTGAGTCATTGAGCGGGCGCAAGAGAGAGAGAAAGAGAGCGAGCGAGCGAGCGCAAAAGGATATTCAACGGGTGGATGGGCGCGCTCCTTTTATTTTTCTTTTTTGGAAGGGGGTTGGGGGGGTTCGGTCTCCTACGGACTACGGCCCTGCACAATGGGAAACTTGTTGGCGGATTTATGCAACCCACACACACGCAAAACAAAAAAAAAAAAAGGAAAAAGGAAAGCCATACGAGACACGAAACACGAGCGAGCAGACGAAAGGACGAATGTCGGTGCGTATCGCTGCGTCGTCCTGTGTCCTACGTTCGTTTACCGTTATGCTAGCTGCCGTGTGCCGAGTGCCCCCTCGTTTATTGGCGTTTCCTGCTTTGCCCGCTGCTTCGTTGGTGTAGCCTAGCATTGTGAGCTTTCCATTATCTTTGCAGTTATTATCAGACACCTCAGCCCTGTCCCTGTCTCTGTCTCTCAGCTGTAACGCCATCTCTGTCTTTGGCCAGGAGTGTTAAGCAGCTGTCAGTTTGTTGTTTCTTTTCGTTTTTCTTGTTTTTTTTTTTTTGTTTTTGGCTCTTTTTTTAACGTTTTTTTTTTTTGCTTTTGTTGCGTCTGCGTGCTTGCTGTTGTTGCAGCTGTGTGTGTCCTGCTGTCGGGTCTGTGTGCGCTAGTCCCTTTGGGCCGGGAAAAAAGCTAGGCCGGGAAAAGCGAACCGGGTCCCCATTGCCCTGCCCTCCTTTTTGGCATCTCCTCGCATATAGCTTCCTTTTGGCTTTTTCTATTTTTTCGGTGTGCGCAGTAAATACTTCACCCAACCCCCTGGCCACCCAGCCACCTAGAGAAAGAGAGAGAGAGAGAGAGAGAGAGTGGAAAGAGAGAGAGACAGAGAAAAAGGCTCCAGAAAGAGACATCAACTCACGCCTCCTTTTCTGTTTTCCTTTTTTTTTTGTCTTTTGCCGTGACACGCATTTTATGGAACTCAACTGAAGTCAACTCAAACTAAAACTTAACATAACTTGGAACTTTGCTTTAGCTGAGAGAATATTGAACTTGACTTTAAGTCTATAAAAATTTCTATATGTTTAAGTCCTTCAACGTCTTATAAGTTGACATTATAATCCTTTCTTAAAGAACTCTAACTCAAAGGATTCTGCGTTGTACTTATTTTTATTGGAAAAACTTTTAAGAAATAATACTTCTATTAAAGTTAATTAAAATAAATAAATAATAATAATATTTGCATACAAAATTCTATGAAAAAATTGGAAATATTTCTATTAATTACTCAATCAAAGGTATTTCAAAGAAACGTTAGCTAAATCAAATTAAAAAAAAATTTAAATATAAAAAGAGAATACACAAAACAAACAAAAAGATAAACTAGGAAAATAATGATTAAATAAGGTAAAAAGTAAATAAAAAAAATTAATAAGTCACATAAGTTAAACAAAGAATAATATTCAAATAAATAAACAAATAAAATAATGCCTCAGCAAACTAAGAAAATGTAATAAGTAAATTTAAATAAATAAACAATATAAACTTAACAAAAAAATAAATAAAATTAAAAATACATACGACGACTTCAATGAGGACGCTGAATTGGTTTCCATTGTTTCCAAAGTCTGTTTCTACACTTCGTTGCTGTTTTTTTTAGAACCGTTTTACTAACTTTGAATTGATTTCCAAGTAATTAACTATTGAATATTTAACTATTTTGTATACAATTCCTATTTGAACTTCAACTTCAACTTGTTTAACAACTAATTTGGCCAGCGTTCTAGTGGAAGGGGCTAATTGATTGATGGGTCTAACTGCATTGTGGCCATGATTAACCCCATATATGTACATATGTATAGAGAAAGCCTCCCCTCCTCCGCAGTTCAGTCATCAGTTTAATCAATTTTGATTAGCAAGCCCTCGGTCTTTCAAGTTCACACATTGCCAATTGCCTTCTAAACAGAGAAATAAAATCAAAATCGGAATCAGGACCAGGACCAGACCAAAACAGCCACAACAGCAGCTCATCCATCAATTTGAAATGTGTGGTGTGAGGGGCTTTGGCTTGGCTTTGGCTTTGGCATCCTTAAAAGGTCAACATCAACATCCGCACATGGCGCGGCATCTGTGTGACACAGTATTGAGCACTTGCCAAAAAGGATTTCGGCAAACTGCAGCCAGGTGAGAGCGGTCGAAAGGATAAAGAATGAATTAGTGCGGTCAGATTTTGTATAAGGATCAACATAAATAACTCAAAGTGGTTGTGAAAGCGATTCTAGATTGTTTTCTCATTGATTGTACAACATTTATTGCAAGTTTATGGTTTTCTCTTCAATAAATATTAAAATTTGCTTAAGTTTAAATTTAAGCAGAGCCTCCATGGCGTATGCGTAATTTGAAGCTGTGAATATTACGCATACGCAGTGTGATAATAATTATTTTTGCCTGGGTTTTAAGAGAATGTAAAATATTAAAGAAATTTTAGAAAACCTTTTAATTATTTTCGGTACTTTTAATTTGAATACGGCCACCATGGCGTATGAGCAATTTGAAGCTGTGAATATTACGCATACGCAGTGTGATAATTATTATTTTTTTTAGAAAATCGATCAATTATTTCCCCACTAAATTTACAAAATTTTATTTGTAAAATGCTGCAAGTTAGTTTGAATTCAAATAGAGCCACCCTGGCGTATGCGTCTTTTGGAACTAAGAATATTACGTATACGCAGTGTGATAAATATTATTTTTGCATGGGTTTAATTCTGAAGAACCTTTATTATTTTCTCACTAATTTAAAATTTTTTATTTGTTGCAAGTTAGTTTCAATTTTTATAGAGCCACCACGACGTATACGTAATTTGGAGTTGTGGATATTACGCATACGCAGTGTAATAATTAGTATTTGGCAGGGATTTCATTTTAAAAATTGTATTAATTTTGTTCCCAGACAATTTCAAATATAAAAGAAATTTTAAAGAATCTTTTAAATATTTTCTCATAGAATTAGAATCTTTTCTTGTAAAAAAGGCATCTTTAAATGAGTTTAATTATGATTCAAGCTAAATGAACAATTTGGCGCTGTGGATATTACGCATACGCAGTGTGATTATCATTATTTTGGCATGTCTTCATTTGCTTTGGGTTTTCTAACAAAAAAAAAAAACACACACATATTTTTCCCAAGCTTTAAAAGGGATTTTTCTATATGTTCTATATTCCTGCTGTTTCATCTTGTTCTTCTGCTATTTCTTCTTGTTGCCTTCTCTTCTTCTTGTTGTGTTGTTTGTTTGAGAGTATCCTGCGAGTGCGAGTGTCAGTGTGTGTGTGTGTGTGTAAAGATGAAGACAAAGCGAGAAAGCATGGAATGCTTAAGGCCTCCGGGAGGGAGAGAGTGAGGTAGAAAACTCACGCATACACAGACACTGCACAGCAGCAGAAAATTGCCTTTGGAACGTCCTTAAGAAGGATATACCTCAAAAATATTGCTTACAGCGGGCTGCTTGTTGTTGTTGTTGTTGTTGTTCAGGTAGGCTGCAACAACACCAAGAGCAAAAAAAAAAAGGAAACAACATTATGATATCTCTCTCTTTCCTTCTCTCTACTTTTCTCTGTGTGATTTAGCAATATGTTATGTGCCTTTGCTTCGCATTTCTCCCCCCTTTCATCATCTCTCACTTAGCACTTTCGCCTTGGCGGCCACTTGTTTAAGCCTCTTTTTTTTCTTTTAGTTTTTATATAAAATTGTATTTTTCTTGATTGTTTTTAGCTTTCGTTTTTTTTTTTTTTTTTGTTTGAGTTGTGCGTTTTCGCTTGTTCGATTTATTTGTGGAAAATGTTAAGAATTTTTTGGGGAATTTTTGCAAAAAAAAAAAGAAAAAGAAAAAAAAATGAAAAACTAATTTTACACACAACTAAATTGTTTATTTTTGTTGTTTTAGTTTGATATATCAAGGTTATGCACACACACACGCACATATTTGCAGTGACTTTATCTTTCGCTTTATCTTTTTTGAATTAAACTCTGCATTTAGGCAACGAACAAGGCGTTTGCCGCACTTTTTAGGCACAGAAACAAACAACAAAAATATTCTAAAAATAATTTCTCCTTTAGGAATTAGTTTTTGTATTAATTTAGATATTTTTTGATGTATTTTTAAACACGATTTTACGGTTTTTTTTTTATGCGTTATTTCGCTGTCTCTTCATTTTCTTGTTGCCCGCGGCCGTCTCCTTTTTCTTCTTCTTTATGGTGTTCTTGCCTTTGGTTTTGGTCCTTGCCCTGCCCCACCCCCCGTTGTGGATGCACTGCTATTGGAACGAAACTGGCAATGGAACACACACCCACACACACACACACATAACGCGTATTCACGCACAAAAACACTCTAATACAAACGCACGCACTTTCCCAGTTTCAGTTTCGATTTCGATTTGAATTTCGGTTTCGATTTCGATTTCGGTCTGCGATTCGCTTGGTCGCTCGGCTCCTCCGCATCCTCGACGGGATCTGCTCTCCACACTGTCTGCTGTCCACTGCTGTCGGCTGCTGGCTGCGTCAGACTCAGACTGAGACTGCTACCGATTCTTGCCTCAGCAGCAGCAGCAGCAGGCAGTAATCGTTGCTCACCGTTCTCTCCGATTTCGTTCCGCAGTTAGTTCGTTCCGCTTGTCACCATTCCTGGCTCGCTCTCTCTCCCTGGCCCCACTGTTGATGCTGCGCGTCGGGGTCGGGACACAGGACACAGGACACAGCTGGTTCAGCGCTGGAAGCGCTTCCAGTGCTCCTTGCCCGTCAGCTGCTGGCCTTCCAAAGCGCTGGAAGGCGAGAGCTTGGCAGGATTCCTCAATGAATAAAGCTTGCGGGCAGCACCAAAAGCCGCTTGACAGCTGTCAAAATGTTTTAAAACAAAGCCCCAGCTGAGCAGGACTTGAAGATTTTAATATTCAAGATTTTTTTTCAAAGGATTTTAAAAGAGTAATGCCTGCAGGTTATATATAGAATATATCCTAGAATAACCTATACATTTCATAAAAACAAACTAAGAAGGCAACTTTAAAATTAACCATTAATAAAGACAGCAGAATAAAGAAATTAGTAAGCTCCAAAAGGAATCTGTATTATTGTTATAATTAATCATTGTAAAAACCATATAAATCCCACAGGTGTTTTGCCTTCTCTCTGAAATTAAATCTCTGACTTGTCTTTCACATTTTCATTTAATTTATTAGTTTGCTGCTTGCTACAGGTGTCAAACTATTTATTTAAGAAGAATTATTGACTACAAAAGCTCGTAGTGCAGACAGATTTATGGGTTTTCTTAAGGATTTATCATTGAATTGCTGCAGGAATTGAATTAATTTTAAATTAATAAATGTGTAGGTTTTTGTTTTTATATGAATTGATTTAGTATACATTTTATAATATTTGTGCTACAAATTAAATCAATTATACGATTCATAATTAATTTAAAATTTAAAATAATTCTTTGGCCATTTTTCACGAAATCGTTTTTTGAAATTGTCATAAAAAAGGCCCCTAAAAGGGTAAAAGAAAATAAAGTCCTCTATAATTATGTGCAAATTGCATAAATAATAGTTTTGTATGTCAATTTTAATTAGTTATTTATCGCTGCCACTTTAAGGCCTGTGCATGCAACTAAAAAATTTTTATTTTATTTTTAGCTAATTCCACCAATCAATTGCACAGGAGGAATGCAACGGAAAAGGAACATGGACAACTGTCAGTTTTTCGGAGAACTGTCAACAGAGCGAGCTTTTCTTTTGCCTGGAATGCAAAAGCCGGAAGCTGTGCGACAGCCATTTTTTTTTTTTATTTTGCAGACAGAGTTTTCTATCGTTATTTCGCCGCATTCCAGGCAAAAGTTTGCCGCCCGGCTTGACCGCACAGAGGGCGCCACCGGGCCAAAACCGGCTCGAAATGCCGGCGAAAGCTTTGGCTGGATGCTGGGCGCAAACTTGAAATTGGAAAAATGCGAAAAATTTGCAGTGAAAAACTGTACAAAACTTGTTTAAAATCTGATACAATTTTGGGGAAAAATCAAATAAAAACTCTGATTAAAAATTGCTAAAAAAAATTGTAAAAATTTTGATTAAAAAAGTTCTCAAAAAATCTGATACAAAAATCCACTCAAAAAAATATGCTAAACAACTTTGGTTAAAAAATGCAAAAAATCTCCTTAAACTCTGCTATAAAATGAAGCTTAAGAAAATCCCAATTTCCCTCTTCCCGTGTGACGTCAGCGGGTAGAGTGGGTCAAGTGCCATGTGTCATGAGCACTTTGACTGCCAAGGCTGAGTTGTCACCCCCTCTCCCCACACTAACCATGATGTTTGGAAAAACAACGCAAATCGAATTAATATTCCGTGTACAAAATCAATTAGTCCAGTCCATTGGCCAATAAGGTCGGCCAGTTGGGACGCAGAGCTACCAACTCTTCGCTGAAGGCGACAGAATAAATGGCAATCGAAGCGAAGTGTAATTGAGTTAAGGTCACTCAAAGCGGAAATGTATTTCAAAAATATGTTGTTATTAAATATTTAATGAAGCGGAGTTATAGGTGAGATTTGAGGTGTATTTTTTTTTTATCAATAATAAATATTTTATTACTAACAATTCACTTAATTCAATTGAATTAAATAAACTTACTATCACAACTTTATGTTACTTTACAAGTTCAACAAACTGAGAACATAAAAAATGTATTATTATTTTCTTTACTATTTCTTTCTGCTCATTATTTCCATGAATTCCAACTACTAAGAAAATACTCTGAATTATTTATGACCTCATAAATAAATAGTTAGTTGGATCATACAAGTTTTCAGACATTTTTCCTCATATTTAAAATATGAAATATGTAAATGTGGGTATTGGGGGAATTGAATTGAATTGAATTATTTATGTTGAAATATAAAACTAAAATGCATTGAAATAATTGTCTCTGTTTAAGTGAAAGATAATTAATTTTAATTTCCATGAGAATATAAATCAACCGAAGAGTTTTCTATAATTTAATTTCATGAATTTTATTCTATAAAATACTGTTTTAATGTTAAATATAAAATATATTATTTATGCATTTGCTTTTGATTATGAATTGAACTCCCTTTAAATGCATTATAAAATTAAATTCATGTGCAATTAATCAAACTAAAGCATTTATTATAAACTAAAGCATTTTCTAGCCTCTCTTGCTATGGCTTAATCGATGCCTCCAGATATAGCAACTATATATATATATTTATATATACATATACACATATGAAGCGAGAAAGTGGGCTATAATAAATTCAACGATCGAGCTGCGGTTGCGGCAAAGCCAGTTGGTATTCCATCAATTAGCCAGCCAAAAGGAGGACATTGGATATGGAGCTCTGAATTTATTTTTGGCAATGGCCAATGGCCAATGGAGGAATAACAAATGACAAAGGACACGACGGCGTGACGCACACACGCGTATATATATAGCAGTATTTATCTAGCCGTGGGATCTGATGCAGAAAGGATAATAACAAGGATAATGCGGCCGGTCGAGGCTGCACTTAATAAAGCCCCACCAAAAAACTAAATCCAACGAAACTGAAACCGAACCCCAAAAGCCACTCCTCCCGAAGCCAAAGTCAAAAGGCTGTGGGAGCCATAAAATTTTTAGTGTCATGTTATACATTTGTAGCTCTACCCCCCTGGTTTTCCACTTTGCTGCTGCATTTTTTCCCTGACTTTTCTCTCTTTCCCACTTTCCCATTTTCCCGCTGTTTTATTTTTGTTTTTTTTTTTTTGCTGGCTTGTTAAGCTGCTAGCCAAATTTATGGCAAGCGATTCCCCGCAGAGCGAAAAATGCATATTTTTGCGAGGGGCTGCTGTTCGGATCCGTGAGCCTGCTTAACGAGGATAACAATAAAGCTGGCCACCACCATCACCAGCAGGATATATAGCAGAGTATCTGCGCCCAAGGGGCGACAAATTGTAGGGATCTGAGATGTAACAGTTGCAGTGATTTTATTCGCCTCTTAATTTCATTTCGAAATCCCTAAAAAACATCAAATTAATTCGGTTTTTAAAGACATTCATTTATATATTTTTTTAAAAGGAATGCTAATGGGAAAATAAATATAATACAGGAATTTTTGTAATATTCCTGAGGGCAGACGGACCACAGGATGCGACGACAATGCAACAGAAATTGCGGCAACCAACCTCAAACGTCGATGAGCGACGATGAACGTGGAGCAGGGAGCCCGCAGCTTTTGGCCAACATTCCGGCTGCAAACTCGTTCTGGTCCTGCTCCTGGATATATACATATATATATATATATTTGTATATAGTATATAGCACCTCGTATATGGTGGGCCCCGAGGCAGCTGCATAAAATATGCGACCAAAAGGCAGGCCGAGGGGCAGAGAAATATACATATTTTTGAGCTAAGAGCCGCAGAGAAGAAAAACTACAGAATCGATGGGGTTTTTCTTTTTATTGCAGTGCAGGGGGGGTAGGTGGAGAGCACCAAAAATTGTGCAGCGCAGCAAAACAACGTGCAAAATTTATAGCGCATTTCTTGCGCGAATTGCAAGTTGCAATGCCAGGAGAAAGGGATGAGGACGGGGGGGTTTGGGGCATAAGGATGAGGTGGAAGATGAAGTTCAGGAAGAGCTTGGGGATATTGGATGTGAACCTTGGCTTTGGCATGGCCAGACTTTGTTGAAGCCCAAGCCCAGCAACGACCTGCTGATGAGCTGAAATCAGCAGAGAGGGAAATACTATGCCTTTGGTTTTTAAAATATTTTTTTACTATTTTATTACTAATTTTATTTTTATTTTCTTTATTTTCCTATCAGAAGAAATATTTAACTGCATTTATCGCCACATGTTGCTGAATAGTTGCCCTGCAACATATGTTGCAGCAACATTTCTTTTCAACATGTTAAATGTATGTTATCTTTTATATTTCTTTAAATTAAATCCACAAGGCATTTGATGTTTTATTTTTTACGAATTTAATATGTTATATTTAAATTTAATATTTAAATTAATTCAAATTGTTATATTTAAATTTAATATTTAAATTAATTAAAATGTTCTTAAGATTTACTTTCTTTTAATTAATAATTCAATTTAATTTATTTTTTTTTCTTAAAGTTTTTTAAGCCAAATTGCTTGTCACTTCCGGCTATGTCTCCCTTTCCGTTTCCGTTTCCGTTTCCCTCACTTCCTCTCTCTTTATCTCTCTCTCACACACACACACTCTCAAGAGAGTGTGAAATATGGCTGACACTTGAAAGTTGGCCTTCGACATGTCATAACAATTGCATATTTATATGGGCAAGCGGCCACCCAAAAGAAAATTTCACTTTCCACCAGTTTCTCTTCGCTGACTGGGCAATTATGCAAGCGCCCAGAAAAAAAATTGAAAAAATAAAGAAGTTTAGGAATTTTTTTGCCATAATTATAAAAATACATTTAAAAACATTTTCCAGGTTTAAAGCTATTATTATTTTCATTTAAAAAAAGTACGAAATTTAGGAATTATTTTGCCATAATTATAGAAAAACATTTACAAACATTTTCCAGGTTTAAAGCTATTATTTTCAATTTATACGCCTTTACTTGGCAATCAATTTGCTTTCAATTTAGGCAATTTTCAATAAATTTCATATCAATTTGCTGGTAATTACATCTTATGAAGTGCCTTCTGTGGCACTTAAACCCCTTTTGACCGACAGTTTCTGGGTAATTAGATGGCCACCATGGAAATTTTGGGTTGCGGCAACATCTGGGCGAAAGTGAAGCAACATCTTCAGTCACAAACACACACATCTTTCATCTCCCATTTTCCATTTCCCATTATATCTCTCTGGCTCTGACTCTGGCGGAGTGCGAGTGCTCCTTCTTCGCATGTGGCCTCAATTTCCCGAGTCCCCGGGTGCCCAGCTTGTCTGCTGGCATTTCCACAAGCTGCATTTAAATGTGTGTCATGATGTTAATTTGCTGCACCGCCGGCTATGCCAGAGAGTGCTAACCAGTTGGCTATATTTAGGATTATTTACGATTTTTCATATTAAATACATTATTTCAGTTATGGGTTTCTTTAGATTTATAACTAACTTTTCAAATGGAAAAAAGTAAAACGAAAAGCAAATAATGGTTGAAAAATCCCTTGCAAAAAAAGGAGGCCCAGCAGTAATGGTTGCCAACGCCGTGGCTTTGGCGGGAAGAACTGGCGACATTTTGCCTGTCGTCAGTCTGTCTGCGGCTCTTCGAATCCGACAGACAGTTGGCAGGCAGTTGGCAACTGCAACTGTAGCCGTATCCGTATCTGTAACGGCGACTGCAGATGCAGATGCATCTGTCCCCTGTCTCTCTGCATCTGTATCTGTATCTGTGCCAGTGTAACTGCAGACAGAAAGCGGCCAACGGACGACTCCGAATTTTTGGCCAGAACGAGCTAGACTTGCAGCATTTGTCAACGTCATTAGTTGCACATCGAGCACAGTGCGGAAAGGGAAAGGAAAATGTGGCTCTGACACTGAGACAAAAATTTAATTTTCTAATTTTTAAATTGGAATTTTTTTTTTGTATCTAAATAAATACCAAATGCAAATAGATACAGAGATGGGTAGAGGGATTGATAGAAAGGACATATCGAAGGATGATTACCTAGAAAATACGTAGCTACTTAGATAGATAGATAGATAAAGAGAGAGAGCTAGATAGATACGATAATAGATAGATTAAAGGATACAATAATAGGTAGAGAGATGGATAGATATATTTATATATAGATGAAAAGATAGGGGAAGAGATAGATAAATATATTGACAGAGAGACAGATAGATTAGAAGATAGATAGATAGATTTAAAATATTTTATTTAATATGAAATGTTTAGAAACAATTTACATTAACAGCAAGCAAATGCGCCTCCTAAACACCAGCAAAAAAAAACATTGAATAACAAATAAAAGATAACATATATCTAACAACAATCATTATTTTGTTTTTAAATATAATAAACTTTTTAATTAGAATTTATAAATTATATTTATTTTAAAGCTCGCTAACCTTTAAATACATAAAAATTAATGTTACAGCTCAAACTATGCAACATTCAGTTTCCAATTTCCAAATAAATTCACTATTAAATTTATACTTTAAAATATTATTAAATTCGCTATTAAATTTTTTACTTATGCTGTAATATTCAAATACATTCTTAAGGGGTTTTCCAATTTTTTTTTTTTTTTAATAAAAACATCAAGCAATCATTTAACAAGTAATTGCCTTGGTTACCACTTCATTCTCATTTTTATTTTTCGAAAATGACAATTATATGAGTTTGAAGCGCGGCGGGGAAATGAATTTAATTTGCCGTTTTTCCTTGCTTGTCGCGACATTGTGTCTGGCCTGGCTGCCACGCCCCCCTCCTCCCTTCAAGGCCTAACAACTTTTGCCGGAATAAACAAAAAGCCAGAAAAAACAGAAAAAACAAAAAAAAAACCAAAGAAAAAGCAAAGAAAATGGAGCCAAGCGAGATCCACTGACACTAATGCAACAAAATTGAAGCAGATGCAAGTGGAAATGTCCTTGAGGCACATGCACATAGAAGAGAGAGCTAACTACAAATGTGTGTGTGTATATATAGATACATATATATGTGCTTAACCCAAAGGCATCAGCCACATTGTAGTCCTGTTACTGCTGCTGCCACTCCTTGTACCCTTTTGCTCCCTTTTTTTATGGCCGCCAGAGTTTTGCGAGTTGCAATTTTTTGGCAACTGCTGCAGCATGTGACGTCACACACACACACACACACACAGGCACATAAAGAAAATGGAGTTTTCCATTTCGGTCGGAGCTGAGGCGGCACACGGGGGCGTGGCTAGCAGCAGGCAGGCTAAGGGAAGGGAAATGTGTAAATTGCAGCTGCATTTTGGGCATGTTTAATGTAATTACCAAAAGGCTTTCAGTCCACACTCACACATACACACTCAAACATACACATATACACATTTAAAGCGCACATCAAAGTCACATGTGCAGCACTTTCTCCCCGCTTAACCCCTCGACGCCCTGTTTTTGGCATTCAGCCAAAAATATCATTCTATAAAATACGAGTTTAAGCGCCAGCACACAAAAGTCCAATAAGAAACTTCAACAAAAAAAAAGGGAAGAAAAAAAAATACAGCACAAAAAAAAATTGAAATAAAAATGTAAAAAAAGTGAGAGGAGAAATCAAGAGAAACAAAAAAAAAATAGCACTGAAAAATCAACAAAAAGAGTTCTTTTTTTTTTAGTGGCTCCCACAACCTTCTTCCTCTGAGCAGCAAGTTTTTCCTTAGTGCCTTTGGAGGCTGCTTTTCGGGGGCAGAAGAGGCAGGAAGTCAGGAAGTAGGATAAAGGAGGCAGAAGTAAATGGTTGACAGGCTGCCTGCCTGGCGCCCTGCAAACTTGAACAAAATAACATTTTGGCTTTCACTTTTTTTTTTTATTTTTGGATTTCTTCAAGTTGCCATTTTTCTAGTTCGGCCTCTGTTTTTCCCCCCCTCTTATTATTTATTTTTCTTGCTTACTGCTCAATGCCTTTTTGTTTTTCCGCTTTCCCCAATTGCACCGATGCAGTGAGACATGGCAAAGGAACTTTAAATACTGTTTGGAAATCGCTGAGCGAAAATTCAATGCAATTTCCTTGACATTAATCTTTAACTTATTTTGGAGTTGAATAATACATAAAGATAATACAAACAGCAAGAGAAATTCTAAAATAAATAAATAAATAAAAACCAAACATTGATATAAATAATTGTTGGATAATCATCCTTTTTTTTCTGATTTATGGCATGCTTCTTGTAATAAAACTCTTGTTTTTTTCAGTAACTACACAAGCTTATGTTTAGCTTGGCTTCCTTGGTCCTAACATCCTTCTGTTTTTTTATTTTTTTTCTCCTTTTCTTTTGCCTTTTTTAACCCCCTTTACTCGCTGTCAAGTGCAACACGAAATGCTCAGCTCAACTCAACTGAACTCAACTCAAAGTTCTCCTTGTACTTCGTTCTTGATTTAGTTTACTTTAGTCACGTTTATTGCGCTTTTAGGACAGATATCCTCACTCCTTGCCACGCCCCTTGCCTTATCCAGGAGGCGTCCTTTGAGTGTGTATTGCAGGTGGTGTTGCAGATCTGTGCCAGCTGTAGATAAACGAGTCCTTTTGGGCCACACACACACACACAGCTTCCCTTTGGACCTTATTTATTTATTTATTTTATTTTATTATTTCCTATTTGGATAACCACATGGAAAGGGCTTAGAACCAATGAAGCCATCATCACTGCGGCAGAATAAAACCTTTTTTTTTCTTTTTTTTGGTTAGGGATTTGGGGTTTATATTTGTTGGTTTGAAATTCAGTGGATTATTTTATTTAAATTTGAATTGAAAGCTAAGGAAATCTGGTTGTAAATAACCTATAAAAAGTACTTTGCTAAAATATTTAAATCGATTTTATATATTTTTTTTTAAATTTATCCTACCAGATTAATAAAGAATTTTTTTTAGGTGGGCATACCCGTAGCCATCGAGCGAATTGCGCTGGAGCTGCTGCTCTCGCAGCTGAAGCTTCCGCTCGGCGATCTTCTTTTGCTCCTCCTTCTGCTCGAGCTGCTCCTTTTGGTGCTGCTGCTGCTGCTGTTGCTTCTTGCGGTGCTGGCGGTCCTCCCCGAGGCCGTAAAGGCCGGCAACGGCGGCCATGCCACCTGGCGCGAGCTTTGCTCACACGCAACGGAATTCACTTGGATTCACTGGGGGATTGCTTGTCACTGGTTGTGTCATGGATCGATTTTAGCTGTGGCCGCGACTGCCATTCGCTCATTTTCACTTTCATTTTCATTTTTATTTATTATATTTTAGAAATTTTTCCTTTATTTTTTTGGTAATTTCCGCGGCATTTCACTTGGACATGGCTAAGGGGGGACTGGCAGGGATGTTATCGGTACATAAATCGATAAATTGATGTTATTTATCGGATCTCTAATGATACAATCAGACTCCGTATAACTTTACCTAAAATAATTTACTTGAATTTCTATTCTTTTCATTTATTAACGATAAGGGATAAGGATAAAAGTCTGTTTGCTTCACATATTTAGTTAATTATCGCTCGCTCAATCCACCAATCCACCAGCTTCCACTTTCGATTACCTATTTCTGGTTACCAGTTTCCGATGAACGATTACCGATTTTCCAGAAAAATCAATTAGCCAGCAACCTCGCCCTGAGCGCCCAAGAGTCTTGTGTAACCATTGCGTAATGCCAGCCATAATTGCAACGTTGCTTGTTCTGCTTGGCTCGAAGCACATTTGCTGGAAAAGCAAACAAAAGGCTCGCAACCGCACCCGACGGAAAGTGAATCACATCAAATCGAATCGCATTGAATCGAATCGAAATCAACTCTGGCGCCGCATGTGGCATGTGCCGTGTGCCATGTGGCATGTCCCGAGCGCCATTATCTATTATCAAATGGAATTCGGCTGGCTGCCACCTATCCTATCCAATCCCCCACCTGTCTCTCCTAATAAATTACCCTTGATTTAAAGCGCGGAAACAAGAAGTGCACACACAATGAGTAATTAATATTAATGCCACATATTACAAATGGCCCTAATAAATTAGCCATGATTGTAAAAAAAAAAAAAAAAAAATGGAAAGAGAAAAATGGAAAAGTAGCTGAGCTAATTGATATTTATCCCATGGCACCTGGCACCTGGAAAAGGACGCTCTCCATGCAATTATCACTTCTCTGCAGGCAAGATGCCAAATTGCAGTTTTGTGGCTCAAGTGGCAGCATTTAATAAGCCAAACGTGGGTGGGGTTAAATCAGCTTGGAAATTGCTTCCGTGTTGAAATTGAGTTAACAATGCTTGGCCCCAGGTGGGAGAGAGAGAGAGAGAGAAAGCTCGGACTCGGACTCAGTCTCGGGCCTTTTATTGATTTATGCGCCCTCACATCACGTATACGTAGGTACGCGCGCACATCACGTATACGCCTCGTGTTGCTGGCTAGTAGTTGCCGCATTTGCCAGTTGCACTAATCTCCTCCAGCTGATGGCTGCCTGGGCGATATCTGGTCGGTTCGGTGGCCATTAAGTGACAGTTGCCCGGCTGCACAGGCTTAAAATGCAATGCCAAACACTTGCGTTGACGCTGACGTTCATGTAAGCGCATTAACTCATACGGCAACTGTCTGTCCGAAGGGCGGTGGAGGAGGGTGCAAGGTCACGGTCAGAGTAGGGTGTGGGTAAAAGGAGGCCCTGTCCATTGGCCACTCAATTAAGGCAAGCTGGCAAAAATGGGGGGAGACTTAACAGAAAGAAAAAGGCCCGAGACCTTTAGGCTTGATATTTCCTGATTGCTAATAGTATATAAAAGCTGTTATTTTTTGTAGAAAAATATTAACTAATTAAATAAGAGCAGAGAAAAAAATATATGATGATCTGGAGTCTCTTTATTTTCATTATCAACCAACTTATCAACTTTAAACTATCAAACTTTAATAAAACTAAACCTAAGCTTATTATATTTATATTTAATCCCAGCTATTAAAAAGGATTTTAAAAAGATATATATTTATAAATAATATATATATATCCCACTGTTATTTTTTTTTTTTTCCGCATAATCATTGGCATTATCATTAAATATAACCACAATGAGTGCAATGACAATGATGATGGCTGATGCCTGGCCGCAATTGAGGTGGGTGGGGCGCATTTATTCTACCCAAAAAAAAAAAAAAAACCCATTTAACTCATTATTAAATTAGAATCAACTAAATTAAATGAGAGAGCTGCATGCACATCGAGTGAGGGAGTGCGCGTTGAAGCGCATACACAAAAGCCCCTCTAAAAACCACGCTCTCCCCTCCTCCCCACTGGCGGCACTCCACTTTCTTTTGCCTTTAATTGAGTTTTGCGCTAATTTGAAAGCAATAAAACAAAGCCTGGAAAAGCTGGGAAAATGCTGGGAAAAAAGCGGGTTAAAGTGGGGGGAGAAACATAATGCGTATTTAATGCACTTCCCAGCATCCTATGTGATTTTTTTGCGGACAACAGGTAACCATGACAGGTCACTAAGAGCAGAAAAGAGCCGAAAAAAAGTGTCATAATGGAAATTGAAATAATTGAAATTTTAAGTTTTAGTTTAAGTTTTAGATAACTTAAACAGAAAGCAACATAAAAAAGCCTCTAAATGACATTTCTTTAAATCTGGGACTTCTTTTCAAAACAAAAATAATCGATCTTCCTTGATTTTTATATTTAAAAATAAATAAATAATCGTTATTATTTTGTTATTTAAAAATATAAAATACATTGAAAACCCTGAGCTATAATGTTCCCATCCTTCAAACAACAAAATCAACTTGGCTTGGCTCTGGAAAATACACAGAAATAAATAATTCAGACTAATGACAAGAATCTCTTTTGGGGCCGACCCCAGGCGCTTTCTCTTTTTCCCCTTTCTCTCTCTCTCTCTATCTCTCGCTGGTGCCATATTTATATATACTATTTAGTATATATATACATATATATATATAGTGTACAAAAATGGCTTGGTTACCCCGGAATCCCCACGGTGCCATAAACATTTCGAAACGTCTCGCTTTCGCTCGGTTTATGCACAAATTATTGTTTTATGCACACAAGACACTCGGGGGATCGGAAAGTTGCCTGTTTAATCTCCACTCTTGCGGTTCCATTTCGGCGAGCATTCAGTTTGTCTTCCACTCGGAGCTGAGCGGCATTTCTGATTGATTGACTGATTGATGATTCCGCCAGGAAGTGCACGGAACACAGAAAGCACTGTGCAATTTTTGCTGATGGTTTTAGAAAATCTCGATATATAGAAAAAAAATAGGTCTAGATATCACTTGGTCTTGTGATTTTCTGATTCTCTGCTTAGTTCAGAATTACTGAGATTTTGAAGCCCTCAAAAAGGATCGTTTTTACTTAATTTAATTAAATTATTTAAATTAATTTTAAACAAAATTTTTAAGGTTTTTTTTAGAGAACGGTTTGTAATCAGGAAGAACCATTAAGCATGGTTTTCCATTTCCAGAAATTTGCAAAAATTTTAAGCATACATATCACACTTTTTTCCAGGGACTTATGAATATTGTTTTGGATTTCCGGAAAGGATTTAAATTTTTTTCGATTACCAGCCATTTTTAATCGACTTAAAATAAATCTGTGTTTCTTTCTGTGTGAAAATCTTGTACATTCCCAATAGAAGGTTTTCCGTGTGGAAAATGCAGCTACAGTTGC
The DNA here is from genome assembly GCA_008042485.1 of Drosophila mayri. Classification (NCBI taxonomy): domain Eukaryota; kingdom Metazoa; phylum Arthropoda; class Insecta; order Diptera; family Drosophilidae; genus Drosophila; species Drosophila mayri. Next base: position 77,446 of record VNJN01006570.1, read on the forward strand.
CGGAGTCTGGTAAATTTAGGAGAAACGCTAAAAACCATTTGCATTCGTCGCCGTTCAGGCCTGGCCACGGCCAAAGCTAAACGAAAAGCATTTAACGAAGGCAAATACAAAATTTATCGATTACTAAATGACAGCGGAACTGCCAATGCGATGAAGTGAGGAGAGGGGAAGCAGGGAAATGGGGGATCGAGGAGGTGTCTGTGTGTGTGTGTCAAAGGGAAGGAGGATTCGGGGGCTTGAACGCGAAACAACAAATTGGAAATGACAGACAAGCGCCGACAAATATCAGAGCTGACATTCCTAGGAACTTGGAAAGAAATGGAAAAAAAAGTGAGTTTGCCAGAGGAGCTGGAGAAGGGGGGGGAGGGAGGTGTGCGTGCGTGCTTGGTCATTCCCCCCGAGAAAGCCTGGACACCCAACGCCACCCCCACCAGCCCCTATCATTTGGTGGGCAAACAAGCTGCTGCTGCTGCTGCTGCTGCTGCCGCCGCGGCGGTGGAGAAAATTAATGCCCTGACGGGTGAAAATTTTCGCTCAGCTTGTCCACGCCCTGGTCATAGGTTCATAAGTTCACAGGTTCATAGGTTTATATTAGGTTTATGGGTTCATAGGTGGTTCTATTAATTGCCAGATGTCAGAATCCAAAGGCAGGAAATGATTCACCCTGAGTTAAGGCCAACATACATAGTTTCTCTGGCGTTCTCAATTTATTTTATAAAAATATATAATTTAAGAAACACCCCGTCGATACAATAAATTTAATTTATGTGCAAAGAGAGAGAGAGAGGAGGACCTTTTGTGAAAATATTCTTACAATTTTAATTGGAATTCTTTATGCAAATTCTACCTTATTGCAATTGCAAAACAACACATTTTTTTCAATATTCAATTTTCCCCCATTTATTTTTGCCGGAATCTAAATAAATATATATGTGTGCGTGTGTGTGTGTGTGTGTGGCCTGGTCAAACATATATATTTCATGGAAAATGTGTAAACAAACGAAAAATAGATTTTTATTTCCATTTTCCCCATTGGTCTTTGCTTTTGTTTTGTTTTTACCAAACATTTTTTGCCATTTCTGGCCATTTGTGTGGCTTGTGTGCGGTTAATAAATTCAGTTTTAGTGCGAATTAAAATTGAAATTCTTCACTTGAATGTATTTTGTGTAGTTTTCCCAAACAGTTTTCCCCCACACCATGGCCATAGCATATAATCCTCGAGAAAAGCCATAAGCATTATCAGCTAATTTTACACTCGTAACCTTTCGTTTAGTTGGGGGGCGAGGGGGCCTTGAAATTCATAACAAAAAAAAAGGAAGAGAAGAAAACTGCAAAGGTTGACAAAGTCCGGCCCTCTTTTTCCCTTTCGTTTAACAGTCAAGCTTAGTTGGCTCTTTTAAGGACACAGGACACACACACACAGGGACATGAAAATTCCTTTGCTGTTTGGAATTTTCATCACCTTCTTGGCCGCCGCTGTTTTAATTTCGATTTAAGTGCGGCAGCAAAAATTCCTGGGAAACCCTCTTGCTACCCTGCTGCCCAGCTCTCCTTAGCTAGCAAGTGATTTTTCCATTTCCTTCGCTCATTTCCCTTCCAACGTTTGTGTGTGTGTGTGTGTTATTTTTGTCCTGCTAATACCATTAAAACTTTTTTGTGTAACATAACCAAAGCCAACACACACACAGAGAGACAGAGACAGGAGAATGAGAGTGGCAAGGACTCGACTCGACTGGGGCCTGCCAGTCAGGATATAGTGGAACAATTAAGTCTGGAGCCATGGGGGAAACTGTCTAGCGGCTTTGTTAATACCTTGTGCAAAATTAAAGGATAAGTTTTAAAGAGATAGTTGGGAATATTAATGGAAATAGCAAAGGATATTGCAGGATATTAATTCTATAAATTAATCGTGATATTGAAAAATCATAAGAAGCAGCTAGAGCAACTGAAATTTATATTTAAGTAATAAAATAACAGCTTTTTTAAATATTAATTTTCAAATATTTTTAAATCTCTGGAGATCATAAAAGATCCCACCAAAATATTCCTTTCTGAAATATATTTTAAAATTCAGAAAACATAAATTCTGTAAGCTGAAATATTCTTATAAAAAAAAAAAATTAAGACAATTTTATTTCTCTATAATTTTCATTGCCTACTTTTGTGGATGGTTTTTACGATGAAGATTTTTGAGGTAATCAAAATTATAGTGTAAAATTTTGTTTAAAATATCCTTAAAAAATTATTTACTTAAAGCAAAAATCATTATATTATTTTATTAAAAAAATTTGTAGAAAGGTTTCAAGTCCCTGAAGTTTTTGTTTAAAGTTGAAAACACTTTTAAAAGTTAATATTAAATCCAGCCAAAAAAGAATATTATAGAAAACCGGAAACAGAATTTCGCCTGCCAGGACATACTACACCTTACCAGGCAACCTACCCTCTATCAGCGAACACAGGAAGTGCCAGAGGAAGAGGAACTACTAGTAACATTGTTGCTTGTTATTAACATTTATAGTTTCGTGTCGAGTTGCTGTCTCTGTGGCCCACCCTCTCTCTCTCTCTCTCTCTCTCTCTTGGCTTTTTTACCATTTTCCGAGCAAACTCTTTACTGGCTGGGAAATTTGTAAGCCCGAGTCTTTGGACCGAGGTTCATTTTTGGACTCTCGGACGACACGTGACTTTCAAACTTGCTACAAAGTTTGACAACAAAAACAAAAAAAAAAAAAAAAACGCAGAAGAGGAAATAAAAAGCAGGCAGGAAACGCGTTCCATTTAATGAACTCTCTGCCTCGTCCTGATATATGCAAATCGATTGACACACACCGAAATAACACAGAGCTGCAGCTAAATTTAATTAGGCTAAGTGCAGTGTAAATCAATGGGTAGACAGAGAGAGAGAGTAAAAGCCGGGCTAAGGAGATAACCTTTTCCACACGGGCCTCATTTTAATTAAGGGAACAAAAGTCCTTTGGCTTTGCATTTCTTTCCTTCTTCCCTGCTTTCTGGCTTTCCTTTTTTTTTTTTGTATTTTGCCGCGTGTCTGTGTTTGTGTTGGCCAAGTTCTAATTCCTCCGCTGTGGTCGTATCGATTTTGCTAACCAAAAAGCAGCGGCAACACAAACATGCCAGCAGGAGGCTAACAAAAAAAAAAAATGAAAATAAAAATAAAGGAAGAAAAAAATAACGAAGAGAGCGTGCGTTGCACCTGGGCAGGAATCGGAGCTAAAGCTAATGCCATATAGCCCGGGGGCAACAGCAACTATGTAGCGCAACGCGATTTTTATAGACCCGCAGGAAGGCAAGGAGAGTGCCTTCTTGGGCATTTTTATGCTAATTTTTATTGCTCATTTTTACTGTTGCTTGTTGTGGTTGCTCTTGGCACTGCCGCCGCTGCTTCCATTTGAATTAATTTTATTTAATTTGTGATTGCTTTCCCTCTCTCTCTCTTTGTTTATTTATTTACTTTTGCTTAATTTGACGCCAAGGAAAATCACTTCAAAAAAGAAAAGCCTTTAAGGTGCCACATGGCGTATGAGCAATAAAGTCACGACTCTGAATAACATTTTCGCTTTGTGAAAACTTTGCAATTAATTGCAGTTGAAAAAACTTTTCATTTGCATATTCATTTAGCTGTCTGGCTGGCACAAGGATATTATCCTTTTGCATAATTGAAATGCATCCAATGTCCTGGCATTTTCCAAAAGAAATGCTTTCGGAGAGCCGGTCAAATGCTAATCGATTCCGAAATGCGATTCGAAATTCTATTTAAGCATTAATGGCATTTTCAGTATGGGTAAGGGGACTTTGCCAACAAAAGGAAAATGCGACAAGGCAGTTGGGGGGGCGGGGGAAGAAAATCGAGCTGAAACGAGAAAAACGAGCCAAAACGAGCAAAATGTGCGTGCTTTCCAGCGCCTTGAGTCAGCTTTAGAGTTGCCTGTTGGGTTTTAGCGATTTTCTGCATGATTTCGCAAAGAATTTCCACAACAGAGGGGGGGGGGGGGGGGGGGGGGGG
>VNJN01006570.1:81483-97731 GCA_008042485.1 Drosophila mayri
GGGGGGTTAGTGGAAAAGCCATTGGCTTGACAGAGGCAATACCCTAAAACGGGGCATATAAAATGGAAAATAACTGGGATTATCAATTGGCTTATAGCAAGTCTCGCTAGGAACTTATATCTACTTTTTTTTTGTAGTTTTAAAGATTTTAAAACTGGGGAAATTTTATAGAATAAAAAAAGTAATACTTAAGGAAAGTGCGTGCTTTAAAATCAGACTTTGTTTTTGCAAAAATCATAAAAAATTTGTCTATTCATCTACCCATAAATATTTCTAGACAAAAACTAGCTTCTTCTAAATATATCTTTAATTTAAAATCGGAGTACATATAATACTTTATAAATATATATATATAACTAACTCTGTAACTCTATATTTAATGTCTAAAACGTGTAGAGAATATTGAATTTTCGGCTTGTCGCTGCCATTTTCCTCGGCCTGTTTATTGCCATTTTATTCTTTTCATTTTTCTCTCGCTCGTTTGGCTCGCACGGATTTGGCTTTCACTTGAACCAGCAGCAGCCAGGACGAAACTCAACCCCCCCCCATCCCGCTTCACCGAATTTCCCCAAGCCAACAGAGCAATTGTAACAATTTTTGTGCCGCTGCTGGCGGCATCCTTTGATGCCTGTGGCCCGCTGTGAGCTGCCAGGATAATGCGAACAAGTGGATGAAAATGTTTGACACGGAAAACGGAGCAAGGAGCAACGGGAGATCCTTGCTTGCAGTCCTTGCCTACTTGTTTTCTTGCTCTCATGCTCTGTTGTATGCCGTGCTGTGGCCTCCTGTCCTTCCTGCTCCTTGCTGCTGCAGCGGAAGCGGAAGTAGCAGCAGCAGCAGCAGCAGCTGCCTCTTGTTTTGGCCTTTGGGTGCAAATTTGAAAATAATTTACAATGACGTCAGGGCGGCGTCATATGTTTATATAACACCACCACCACAACTCTTTTTTTTTTCTCTTTTCTGTCGAGCAGGCAGAATCCTTTGGCCCACAGTGCGTATGCTTGACCTTCAAATTGGCTTCAAGCGGCCGCAGGATCAATAAATGCTCAACTCTCCCTCCCCGCCCAGCCTTAGGTGCCTGTTTGTTATATTTCTGCTGTTTGTTGAGTCGTAAAAAGAATTACGAAAAAAAAAAACACAAATAAAATGGAAATGGAAATGGAAAGAAAGAACAAAAAAAAAAAGAAAAGCCCAGCGAAAACGGAAAAACCAAATAAAACTGTGAAAAGCCGGGGCCACACAAAATGCACACAAAAAAATATAAAAATTGAAGAGGAAGCCTCAAAAAAAATAAGAAAAAAATAAAAGAAAATTCAGGAGAATATCTCAGATTGTGTGTGTGTGTGTGTGCTGTGTTTGTTTGTGTTTGTTTCAAATTAAAATCACGCAGCGCACGTGCAACACACACACACACACACCTCGCCAGCATATATTAAAAGCCCAAAAAAACTCGCCATCGCCGCAGTGCGTAACTTTCTCCATTCTATGTGTATCCTGCCTGCTCCTTATAGCCCCCTATCTCTCCTTGCAGCATCCTGCCAGGTCCCTTCCAGCTTTTACCTAAACGATGGACTCGAAAACCAGGCAGCCCCAAAAATCCACTGCCAAGAGACTCCAATTCCAATTCCGATTCCGGCGAATAATTTACAATATCTCCTGCATGAGTGCACACTGAGCGAAAATTGGCAAGCTTAATAATAATAATACCTAAATTAATTTTCAATATTATAAGATTTATCAATAAAATTGTTTAATAACCTTTTCCAAAGGCAGATAGAAATATTTTAAGACAAATTGGAAAATATATATAAAGTTTCCTTTTTTTCTCAGTGTATGTGTGTAACCGCAAACATATGCGCTATAAATTTATACATAACCAAGTTAGCAATTGGGCACAAAACTAAATGGCAGAAAAGAGAGAAAGCCATAAAGGAGTTTTATAAAGGAAATTCAGCTCCCAAAATCCCGAGAAGAGAGGAGCTCCGTTTCCAGGCCAGATTCTTTAGCCAGAAACTGGCTTTAGCCACTCGATAAGGCCAAAACTCGTTGCCTCATTGCCTTTAGGAGTGGCTTAGTGAGTGTGTTAACCATTCGGTAGAGGGCCCCTCGATTTATTAATGCTGCCAAGGCGGGGACGAGGGGTAACCACTTAACCCACACAGACAGGGGGGTGGAAGTTAGGCCCAAAGCTCGACGCATTTACGACTGAGTTGGAGCCAAAAGACTCAGCCCGATCCTTAAGGCTTAAGCCTCGGCGCCAAAAGAAGAAGCGGGCAATGTGCGTGCGAATGGCCTCCCCTTTTGGGCTGGCACCCCTGAGACCCGCTCCCCATCCTCTTTTCAACCACAAAACTGCTTTTGTTTTATGATGTTTCACTTGCCAGTTGTTGCTCAAACTCAGTGGCAAACTGGCGGCGGCTCCCTTTTTTTGTTTTCTCCTGTTGCCTCAGCTGTTTGCATGCAAAGTTCAATCAAAATAAATCAGTTGCCTAGAACATTACAAAAGGCGGCAGTGGGCCAGAACGAGTGAATAAGGGTTAACACAAGGCTGAGCTGGCTGTTGAGCGCCGTCACGGCACCGAAGCTCCTTGCCCACGGCCAACGATCGACTTGTTCAACTCTTCAAGTGCCCAATTAATTTTGGCGTGTGCGAGTCAAACTTGAATTTAATCGCAAAATACAATAATAACAGGGCGCAAAAAAAAAAAAAAATCAAAAAAAAAATAAAGAAAAGAAGAGAGAACAAAGGAGGGGGAGCCAACACAAAAGAAGCTTAGAGTGGGGCAGAAACAAATAAAGGACGAGGCTGAATAATAACCTCCTCATATGCTTCATGCTCGGCAAGAATAAAAACAAGTGGAAAGCGAGCGGAGGCCAAACTAACTAATTTGTATGGAAAGACTGGCTCGCACTTGACTAGCACAAGAAAAGACCAAGAAAATGAAAGGGAAAATGACAAAAAAAAAAAAAAAATAGTATGTTTCTAGTTATGTTGTGTTATTAGTTTTCCAGATTTCTAATATTAATTTTGATCTTTATTTTAAAGTTGATCTTTAGCAAATTCTAGTTATTTCAAATTTATTCCAAAAAAATATATTTTTGACCTCGTTTTAATGTTGATCTCTAGAGGCAAAATATCATCCATTAAAATTGCAGCACAGCTTGAGACCATTTATTTTGCACATTCTTTGGCCCCGGTTTAGCTTTGGCTTTGATTTTAAGTTTGATTTACAATTGGCCCAAAAATTGGGTCAACTTGTTTGCCTTTTCGAGCTGCTGCTCCGTCCTTAGTTTTTTTTTTTTTTTTTTTTTTGAAGGCGCCAATGCGTCGTATGAGCAGTCGTCCTTCTCTCTCTTCTTTTAGGCTCCTTTTTTGGCTCCTCTTTTGACTCCTCTTTGGAGGGCCAAATGGAAATGGAAATGCTAATGGTAATGGGAATGGAAAATGGGCAATAGGAATTGAAGTTGCTTATGTAAGCACAAAACTTCAACGGAGCTGCCCGCTCCCCCTCTTGGTTGGAGTGAAATATTAATTAACTCGACCTGCAGGACCTCCATACCTCCAAAACCTACGAAACCTCCTGCTGGAGGCTGCAACGGATTCGAGTGGCGTTGCCCCCGCCCCCCAAGGCAAATTATGTTGGCCGTGTCCGGGTCCATTTACCGTTAGCCAGTGCATTAATTAAGGTAAACAAACAGAGACACAACACTGGTACAGTGGTACTCTGGCTTAGGGACAGTTGGTTGGTTGGTGGTGCCGAGCTAAGGCCTGGCTGATCTCGGCTGAGCCGAGAGCCTTGGCCATGTCCTGGTGAGTGTTGGTTGACGCGACGAGCAATGCCCAAATGGCTTCGTAAGCTCCTTTAAACACCTTTTAAATTGAGTTTGTTTTTTTTTTCTGGCCACAACAATGAAGAGTATGAAAAGAAAAATATATATATATGTATATATGTATATAATTCACATACACTGAAGCACCAAAAAAAAGGACAAAAAAACGGCAACAACAATAATCACGCGCGGCAACGCGGCACGCACATCCTGAATATATATATATATATATTATAATAATAATAATAATTTTTTTATATATTTTTTAAAGAAAGTGCCAAGGCGAAGGCGAGAGATATTGAAGACTGGAGTTGAACTTCAATTGCCTGATTGTCTCTCTGACTGACTGGCTGACTGTTTGATTGACGGTTTCTTAGACTGACTGATTGACTGTCCGATTGACTCACTGACTGACTGACTAACTGAGTGCCTGACTGACGACAGTCGCCGCCAAGCGCGGAACGCGTTGCACGATTACGTTGTGACGACGTGACTGCGACTGCGACGACTGAACCGAACTGGCGAGGCGCTGCAGAACCAAAACCAGCAGCACTACCACTGGCAGTGGCACCAGCACCACCAGCACCAGCACCAGCACCATTACCGCCGCCAGCCGGAGCAGCCAACATCACGAGCTCTGCCGAACCTTTGCCGAAGGCTAACCGAGCTCCGACCCACATTGGGCGCCCGTTTTAACCGAAAGGCACGAAGCGAAACGAAGCCAGCACGTGCGGACGGCCTGCATTGGCCAGCAAGGAGGAGCAGCGAGCAGGACTGGAGTGAAGTGGAGTGGACTTTTCAGTTCCCAAAGCTGCACTCCGACTCCCGAAAACAAACTCCTTTGCTACTTCGCATGGGGCGCCTCTGCGTGTTGCGTGCTGTTTTTGTATGGCAGGTACCGCTACCGCTACCGTTCCCGCTCCTTCGGCTTCGGTCATAGGGATACGGAAAAACTGGGCAAAAGGCAAATAGTTTTAGTGCCACTTGGCACGAACACAGGCCCAAAAAAAAACAAAAAAAAATACAACAACAAATGGAAGCCAGCAGCCGCAACAACAAAAGGTAGACGAGTTTAGTGGCGGCGGCCTCAGTGAACATGGCTAAGCAAGAAGAGCGGGAACATAGGGACATTGGCGACACTCGGGCACCGGCCGCCACACACACACACACACACCCATAGGGGTGTCAAACAAGGCAAATGCCGCTTGGGGCCGCTGAGGCAATGGCCAAAGGCAAAAAAAAAAAATAACCAAAACATGAATAAAAAACAAAAACTAGGTGAAAATTGTAAATGAACCACATACATACAGGGAAAGAGAAAGAGAGAGTGACAGAAAGAGAGAGAGTGAGTGAAAATCGAACTGAAGGAAAAACCACAAAAGCCATAAGCCCACTTGGCCCCCATCTTCACATCTCTCAACCCAAAGGTGTCCTGCTCTATTATTAATGGTGGCTTTAAAATGCCGCCAGGCTCGTTATGCTCCCTGAGCCTATTTCTTTAACATCCGTCACCCGTCTCCCTTACACTTGATTATAATAATGCGAATAACTGCACACACACACGTAAAGTAACACAAACACACGTATTCATATACGTGTCACGTGTGCACTTGAACGCTTTGCTGCCAGTGAGGGGACAACGTGGCGTATGAGTAATGCAATTATTAATAAATAAACACATGCCACACACAAGCACACCACACTCTCTCCCCCCCCCCCCCCACACACACACACACACACAGCGCGCGCGCATAGAAAATATTTCAAATGCAACAGAAATGTGTTCAAGTGGGGAAAAAGCTCAATTTTTCCCAGCTTTTGTGGAAAACCAGGCAGCCGGGTTTTCCCCGCTTGAAAGCTGTCTTTAAGTTCAATTTCCCTTTAAGTTTAGCCCGGACACAGGAGCCAAGTTTAAAAGCCGAAACAGCTTTAAGTTAAATAAAGCTTAAGGGTCCTGGCTAAGCTAAATTACAAAAAGGAAAACACTGAGAATAAAATAAAATTTATTAATATTTAAGATAGGAGAAAATTTTGTATAATTTGATACACAATTTCTTTTAGTGAAAAAATATACTATATTTTGTTATATTTTATACTCCAAAATATATTTTAAAAGTTAACTAATTCAAGTCAAAGAAACACAGCTTGAAATATCCCTAGAAAGAATTTTGGATTTTGAATATAAAACAGATTTTCCTAAAAGTGAATTTTCAAGGATATTTTGTTTGTTTTTCAACTTAAAATTTTCTAGTGAAAATAATTTTTAAAGATAATTTGTTTTTAATTTCAAAATTGCTTGGCCTTTATATGTTCCATTCAAAAATATATTTAAAATGTTGCCTTATTAAAGTCAAATTAACAGAAAAATTTAAATGAAATTTTCAGAATGAAAATGAATTTTTCAGGACATTTCCATACAGTTTCCATTAAGTGAAGGAATGTCCTTTCTGTTTATGTCTCACTATAAAATATATTTATAAAACCTTTCTGCTTAAATTCTAATAAAAGAACATATTTAACATACCAAGTTGAAAATACCCCCAAAGTGGCTTTAATAAAAAAAATTTATTTTTTCTTTGTTTTAAAAAAAAATCTGAAATGGAAAGCCCTGTTTTGAATATACTCTTTACTTTTAAATATGTTTCAAAAGCTTAGTTATTATTTTAAGGACAGAATGTGAAATGAAAGTGTATTTATATTATTATTATAAATCAATTATATTTAAGTTATGCCCTTTTAGAAAATCTTTCAAAGTAAACTTAATATACCCTTTCCTTTAAATGTTTTTGCTTTCACTTACCTGTGGAAAACACACATTTCGGAACACATCAAAGGCAGATGATAGCAGGCAAGTAGAAAGAGATAGAAAGAGAGATATAAATTAGCAAAAAAAATATAATTTATATATATATATAAATATTTCTTCACAATACTTAGTTAAAAAACCAGATAACTAAATACGAGTGCCAAGCAAAGGCTTTAGGGGCGGGCAAACAAAGTAAAACAAGAAGCAAATACAATTATATGTATATACATAGCGAATATAGCAATATATATATAGACACATCTAGTAAGGCAATGATATATAGCCTCTATATACCCCCAGTTAGATTGTTTTAGTCATTAGTTAGCCAAGTTAAATACATATAGAAAAACATTTCCAAAATAGATCAAACTCCGACATAGATCCTTGTTTAGTATTTCCCAACACTCAACATTACACACACACACACGCACATATTTAGACACAGTAGATTACACATCGACAGAGGAGGGGTTTCTGGGGATTTGGATTTGGGTTCGGATTCAGGTTTTGGGGTGGCTTTTCACTTACCCGCCAGCAACAAGTATCATCTGCATGGTTTCGGTTTCGGTTTCGGTTTCGGTTTCGGTTTCGATGAGCTCACTGAATCCTTCTCAATATGTTTTGATCTGTCTGTGTGTTTGTATATATGTGTGGGGGGGTGTATGTGCGTGTTTATGGTGTGTCTGTGTGTGATATGCGGATGTGTGTGTGTGTGTGTGTGTCTATGGATGGGCTAAATGCAGCTGCTGGTCAATTGGGCCCTGGCCGCCTGCAGCTGCATGACGGCCACCGCGCCTCGGCCTCGGGGCTCTACCCCTGGGTAAGGCGAGCGTCGCTGTTAGCTTTGGTTCACTGTAGCAGCGCGAACGAAAGCGGTAGCTGTTGCGGAAACGGAAGCGGTAACGGGACCGGAAATAGACACTGGCACTGGTCCTGCTGGAAGCGTTGGCTGCTGTTGCGGAACTGAAGCTCCGTTTGTTGTCTGCTGCTCGTCTGTTTCGGTTGCCATTTGCAGATCGGCATTTGTTATTGATTTATTTTTGTCACTTTCGATTGATGATTACCTATCAATACGATCGATTGATGATCATTGTCGATCATTAAAGCGTGTTTTTCAATAAGTTCAAAGTAATCTTGATTGGTAACTAAGTTTGAAAAATGAAGGTTTATAGATAGTTTTATATATCGATTGAAATGCAAATTTGTTATTGATTTATTTTCGAATTTTTGTATTCCTTTTTTTGGATTTTTTATTTAATAATTATTTTATGCATTTTAGTTCAAATGAAACGATGTTTTTTTGTGGATTTTATAGAGAATTTTTATGAAAGTTAATCCCAAAAAATCAAAGAAATTTATTATTATTTTTATATATTTATTTTATATACAATTTAAAATATTAATAAATTTGTTAATAAATTAATTTCAATCGCTAAAATGATCGACTCGCGCACTAGCACTGTTTTTTTGTATTGTTTTATGTTTTTTGTTGTTGTTTTTATGCTTCTCTTGCACATCCTTGTTAAGGATTGCGGTTGACATGTTGTGGGCTTTTGTTTGTAATTACATTTTAGTGGCATCGATTGCGGTTTGGCCACATGTTGCATGTTGTTGCCAATGGCCATTGATAGCTTACTCTCATTATTTTATTTATAAGGTATATATATTAATTGGTTGTTGTTTTTAGTGTTGTTGCACTGTATTGCACCGAAAAAAAAGAGCTATCATTTCACTTCAGTTTAACCGCAGTGTGTGTTTCATTCCAAGGTCGTTTCTTGACGGATCTGCGCTGCTATTTATATATTTTCTATATATATATATATATATATATATATTTACACACTCAACACATGCAAGGACATACACACACTCACTCACACAGCTGACTGGCAAGCAGCTGTTTTTTCCCTTTTTTTTTTGGGATACAAACACACAAAAAAAAAAGAAGAGAAGAAAGTATGAAAGCAAGAAAAACTTTTAGCTGCCTGATTTTAGTTGAGCTCTGCTCCAGTTGGCGCCACGCGGTCAACTGAAGGCACTTGCCGCTGTCACCACCACCACCGCCGCCGCCGCTGGCGTTGGTCTTTCAATTAATTAATTAAACACAAATTTTCGTTTGTTCGCCTCGCATATAATTACAAAACAAAATATTACGCATACGCCATGGCGACGCCATAATTCCCTCGAGCCAACCGCACACAGAGACAACGACAAAAAAAGAGTGATAAAAAAAAGCAAAACACACACACACACAGAGAGAATAAGAAGGAAATATTAATAAATGTAAATAAAACGAAAACTTCGCACAGCTGCTTTATTCCAAAGTAGTAGTAGTAGTGCCACGGGGTGCTGGGGGGGATATCGAGGGGGGTAGAGGGGAGGTAACTCTTCTTCTTTTGCTGCAGACATGCGCAACACTCACACACATTTGTCCAAGCTTGAGGTAGTATCTTTTCCGCTAGTCTTTTCCCCATTATTGAAATTTGTTTACATTTTTTCTTTTTGTGGGGCGAGGGGGGGCAAGGAAATAAACGTAAATGAAAACACCGGGCATACAGAAATACACACACACTCACACAATGAGCTTAGTTCATACATTAGAGCCAGAAATAGCCAGGATAGCCAGGATATACACACAAGCACAGCGGTTTCTTTTTTTTTTGTGACTCAATTAAATCCTTAATTTGTTCTCTCTTTTTTATTTATGGTCTTGGCCAAATTAAGCGGCAGTGTGCAATTGGTCTTTGTTTTTTTTTTCTGCTTAATTTTTCGCGCTTATTTAGCGCAATTTAGCTCCTGGCTCACATTGCGTATACGTAACGAAAATGCCGCGAAATGAGCGCGCGGTCCAGAATGCCAACTGCTCGGCGTCGTGTTCCATTTGCCAAATCGTTTCGCCTCCAGCAGCTGAAGCCGAGTGAAAGAGAGAGAGAGAGAGCAGGCTTCGTGGAATGTCGGCATCTTTGGGGGGTGGGGATTGGGGGGGAGGGAGGACATCCACCCACAGCAAGGACATGGACATGAGACCCGGCTTTGGCACTGTAACACTGACACACTGACACAAAGAAAAAAAAACAAACCTCCTTTTTTTATTATTATTTTTGTAACCCTGCCACCGATTGTTGAACCAAGTTAACCTTGTTGTAATTAATGCTTTTCCTAATGGCCTCTAGAGAAAACAATTGAAAAACTAAATATTAAATGCTTATAATCAATTAAGGCCATAAATCACACTTCCATTAAGCCAAAACATCCGTTGACATATCGACAGGCTATAAATTTCCTTAGCAGGCTTAGTGTAAGACATACATATGTATGTCTATAAATAATATACATTTTATGTATGTGCATAAATACAATATTATTAATAGTGCACAGTTCATAAATAAATAAATATTATTTATATTTGTTGTAAAGGGGTTTATTTTCAGAGAAAATTCTTTGCTTGCCTGATATTTTAAGAAGCAATTGAATATTTAGAGGTAAAAAGAAAAAAATACAATTAATGTTGTATTCTTTCATAAAATGAAAAGAATATTTTAAATAAAATAGAACTAAAAATGAAGAAGAGAGCCTTATTTTTATTATTATTTAACTTGAGTTTACTTTATTTTCTATTTAATAAATATATTATTTACTTTTAAATAAATAATATAAATATTTGTTCATACAAATTCAAGCTTAAAAATAATTTTCTGTAGATTTTTTTATATTAAATATATAAAATTTAAATATAATTTGGAGAAAAATAAATGAAAGATAAAGAGTACAAAAATATTAATGGTTTCACATGTCAATACATTTTTTTGCCTATGAAAACTCCTTTGAAATCGTAAAAAATAAGAATTAAAATAAGATATTAATTGTTTTCTGTATATCAATAAATTTTTATTGCCTATTAAAAAATATATGAAATTTTAAAGCTTGCATTTACTGCAATAATAAATGTCTCCTTTAAAGCCTCATGAAACTTAAGGAAATTAAATAAAAAAACAACTCAGATAGGCTTTACAACTTTTACAATATATTTTAATTTATTAACCACAACTTTTCTAATTAATTAATATTTATTATGTGCGGGAAATATCTTTAATTTATGTGTTTTATACTTTATTTTTTCTATATTAATATTTACATTCCTGCAGTTTAGTGACAAAAGTTGGGACTTTTATTGAATTGGGAAAACTGCAACAGAAAATAACAATGACTGGGAAATCCCGAAATTGCTAGAAAACTCAATTTTCCAATCGCACACACACACACACACCCACACACAGAGTCACTCAGAAAGGATATCACTTGATGGCCAACGGTAATGGTTATGGCAAATTCGAAGGCAAGCACAAAAGACATACCAAGAAAGTGTCGTCTAAAATTGCTAGAAAAACACACAAAAAAAAAAATAATAAAATAAAAACAGCCCAATTTTGATGTTTCACATTTTTGCCAAAACGTTTCCACAGGATGCTCTGCATCTCTCTCACGTTCGGGACTAAGAGAGAGAGAAAGAGAGAGCGGGTAAACACACACTCAAAAAAAAGAAAGAAAGAAAAACAACAACAAAGGTTTGGAGTAAACGAGACAGCATCTCAGTGTTTGTTTATTGCTGTTGCGGCTGAAGCAAGGACCTTAAGGACAACTGGCAAGACACGCGGATTTATATAATTGAGCAGCTGCTAAAATTTCGATTTAAATGCGATTCCTCTCGACTTGTTCCGCGTGCGACGTTTATGCAACTGGCTGTGTCGATGCCACATTTTCACCAGTTTCACCAGTTTCCTACACACACCCGCACGCACACACACACACACACATAGAGAGAGTGAGGGAGAGAGACACATCGATAGTGCAACAAAAGCAAGAACAAAAATTGATTACTAAAACTGTGGAAGGACTTCTTCGTTGGCAAACACACAAACACACACACAATGCAAATGAAACTGTTGGCGAAAATGAGAATGGGACCTAAAACGTTAAACGTTTCTTTTGGCGCCACCGGAACCGCACACACACAAACACACACACAGCAATTGCCACGACAGCCCCCAATTTCCCGCCACCTGCCGCATGTCCGCCCACCGTTACCCCTCAAACTTATGCTTGCCGGAAAAATAAGACAACGGGGCGGATGGAGGATGGAGGATGGCGGATGTCTGGTGGGTGAAAGGTGGAAAGGAAAGGCGTACGAAATTCACTTACTTTTACTTTTATTATCCAACTGTGCGACGGCCCTACGTGTGTGTAATTATAGCCAACTGTTCCACATTCCGACACAGAGATATGCATTTAGCGTTTAGCTTTTAGCCCGACTTGAGGCTTAGGCAAAAGTGCAAGACACTCCGCCCGGGAAAAAAAAACAAGAAGCAGCAGCAAAAGGGGGCGTGGGGTTGGGTTTCCAAAGGTGCCAAAGGCCGCCAGACAACAAACAAACAGAGCAAACAGCAAAACGAAACCGAAACCAAAAGCCCCCCCAAAGAGTAACTGGAACGCTGCAAAAATGGTGGCTCTACTGGTTAGAAAATCAACCAGGAATACAGGGTAAAAAAGTGAGTGGGTTTTGGCCAAGGAAAACATTAAAATGGACTTTTATTTAGCTTAACTCTTGAGAGAATCGACTTTAAATTTAATAAAATATAAATCCAATATTTAGAGAGTAGAAAGCAGAAAATATATAAATTTAAAAATTAAATTATGCACTAAACATAGCTAACGCAAAATTATATATTTTAATAGATCGAAAAAAGTTATAAATTATTTTTAAGTATTTTATGCAAATTAATAAAACAAAAATTTAACACATTTTCAAAATACTTTATTATATTTTATATATAAATATATATATATATATATATATATATATATATATTCAATTTATATATTTTTTTAATTTTTTATAACATTTTAATAATAATTATTATTTTTAAATAAAAATAATATATTTTCTTTTAGCATTTTTTGTGAATTAAAACCACAACTCTATATATTCAAAGAATTTTCTACGAAAAACAAGCAATATAAAAAATTTTATATTTAAAATCTAGTTATAAAAATCATTAAAATCTATTTTTTCCTCTGTGCAAAGTTGGGTATATAGCTTCCAAAGTTGGTTATCGAAACACAAGTCGAAATCGAAGTCGAAGGAGATATGAAGACGGACAGAAGAAAGACAGTGGAGGGACAGCGACAAGGAAGCGGAAGTTGCGCAGCAGAAGAAGAGCGAGATAAGGACGTCGAACGAGGGGGGAGTGGAGCGACATTGATTGGTCGTCGGCCATCGGTGGGTTCATCAATCAATTCGATTGACTCGCGATTGCAGCAGCACACAAGCAGAAAATAATAATGGAAAATGATATGTTATTCGGAAGAAAATAAGCAGGGAAAGTTATTCGAGACATAGAAGGCTCAGAGGGAAATATATATACATATATATATAATACATATATGGGTAAAACATATATATAATAAATCTAACTCAATTTCATTTTCGATCTTAAATTTTTTTAGACGATGTAGGATTATATTTCACATTTATTTAGTTTTCTAAAATCGTAAATAAATTCTTTAACGAACTAAAACTCATGGAAAGTATAAATATTAAAATTAAACCATTAACAAAGATAAGCCTTTTTTAGGGCCCTAAAACAAAATATAAATATTTTATAGTTTCATAGTTAAAATTTTAAAAAATTTGTGAGTTTATAGCTCCTGCTCATGTTTAAATTTTGATTTAAGGAAAACTGTAATTAAAAAGTATTTCCCAAATTTATTAGAAACTTAAATTTCACACCTCTTTCGCCCCGTTTTATATATATATATTTTTATAAATAAAATAAATATAAATATTTTATAGTTTCATAGTTAAAATTTAAAATTTGTGAGTTTATAGCTTCTGCTCATGTTTAAATTTTGATTTAAGGAAAACTGTTATTAAAAAGTATTTCCCAAATTTATTAGAAACTTAAATTTAACACCTCTTTCGCCCTGTTTTATATATAAATTTTTTTTATTTTCAAAGTTGGCCTAAACGGGGGACATTTTGAAAAAAAAAAAAAAAAAAGCCAGCGTCAAAGGCTAAGTGGAAGCGGTCAATGGAGTTTATTTTTGGCTGGGTCATAGCACACACACACACAGCGGGACAAAGGCAAATGGCGGGAGGTGAAAGGGCAGGAATTTGCGTATCAATTGATTTTCCAAGCTACGAAAATGCGACTAGGATTCGCATATTTGGCAACATTTTGTCGAAGTCAAATCAAATCCAATCAAAGAATTCTGCATAATTCAAATCAAAACACTGCAACTCGGCCCGCTTCCCTAAACAAAATCAAATAAATTTTTAATTTTTAATTTGCCAACTCGCCTAGCCAGTAGTTTGCAGAAAAATATATGAAAATTCTTAAAAGAAATATTACAACAAAAATAAAATCAATGCAGAAGAAAAGCAAGAGATTTCCTTGACCATAATCCCCGGCATATATTTACATTTTTTCCAGCTCATCCTTGATGGCATGGTAAATGAACATCCCGATGTTGTGGGTCCTGCTGCTGCTGCTGCCGCTGCTTCTGATACTCCTGTCGCTGGCGAAATTCCACTTAACCGCAGGACACAAATCACAGTGTGAAAAAAATGTGTAAAACTTGAACAAAAATATAATAATAATAATGATAATAACCACAATCCGCTGGCCGGCCACAATGCGTATGGCCGTTGGCGGCCATTATCCAGCCAGGGGGAACAAGCACTCGCGTATCCCGGATCCTGGATCAAGGATCTCTCTCGCCGAAACGATCACCGATTTGTATTTATGGCAAATAAATTTTATCCGCATCGAGCGAGGAGCTGGGCAACGCTTCCGCTTTCCGCGCCGAGTGCAACTGCCACTGCAACGGCAGTGGCCAGACGACACATCAGGCCGAGAGACCGAGAAACCGAGAAACCCAAAACCGAAACCGAAACCGAAAACCAGAAGCCCGCAGCCGAAAATGTTTTTCGCCTGACACTTGCCTGACTGCCGAAAAATGTGGAAAAAACCCAGTAGTTGTAGGCTCAGTCCGCAGGACAATAACAAAAGGCCCCCAGACTCAATTCAAACGCCAAGCGGCAGCAGCAGTAGCAGCAGCAGTAGCAGCAATACCAACAACAGCAAAGTATTTCCAAAAAATTTCAACAACAACAACAGATACAACACATGGCAAAAGGGCAAACGGCAGACGCCACAATTTTTGGGCATCCAACTGGCGAAAGGCTGAGCAACAACAGTAATATCAACGGTCAAACTAACACCAACAATAACAGCGACAGCAACACCAAACACACCAACATCTGCAGCAACACCAACAGCAACAATACGTAAAGTAGCAACATCAGCAGCAGCAACACTAACATCTGCAGCAGCAGCAGCAGCAGCAATAGCAATTACAACAGCAGTAGCAGCTATAAGTGAAGCTACATCAACAACAACAATTACAACAACAACAACAACAACATCGCAAGTGTCACAACGACAACTTTTCAAAGAATTTGAAGCAGCGACGCTGACTGCACCACCAAGCAGCAGCTGTTTCAACTGCAGCACCACCAACAACAACAACAACAACACAAACTAGCAATTGCAGCCACTTGAGTGCCCAATAGGCCTAGCCAATACATACATATACATATATATATATATATATATATAATACACTCGGACGATGTGTGTGTCCAACACATTTATAGCTGACACTTTGTCATACGAGGCGCTTGACAAAAATGTTATTTATACAGGAACACAGAAACAGCAGCAAAAAGAACAAAAACAAAAAACGAAAAATTGAGATTGGTAAGAGAAACCGAGGACTAAAAACGCTGCCTGACAAGGATATTTGTGCTCAACTTTAAAATAATGAAGTTATAAAAAATCTACAACTTATATAAGATAAAATTATATAATTTTCTTGTTGTTGTCCTATTTAACAATTATTGTAATAATTTATTTTAATTATTAAATATTATTGCAGCAAACATTATTTCATAATTTCAGGGCATCAAAGATTCGTATTTAAAGCCAGAAGCTTCCGCTTTTGGCCATTGCTGTTGATTGCTGTTGTTGCCGTTCGCCCTTCTGGCCAATTTGCTTATTGTTCGCCTTTTGGCTTCGTTTTCCCACTGCCTTCAGCTGTTTGCCTTTTGAATTTTCCATTTAGCTTTCCTCTCTCCGCTTTTTTTTTCTTTTTTTTTGTGTGTCAAACATGCAAAAAACATCACAGGCAGCAGGCAGAGTCTGCTCTGGAAATTAATAGAAAATGGGTTGAGCGAGAATGCGTGCTTGTGAGAGCCGGGGGAAAGCAGCGGTTGACAAGGGAAAAAGCCTGTCAAATGTTGTCATATATGGAATATGCGGAACAATAAAGGCGAGCAGCGGGAGATAAAGGATCATAAAGGAGGCGAAGGATAAGTAGGAGAAAAGTTGGCAAAAATCGCTTGCGTGATTCCATTGAAAGTTTATGACGGCAAATAAATGACAACAGCAATCTGAAAGTCGGCGGCGGCGGTCGTAAAAAAAGATGAACGACAAACTGTCGCGGAATAAATCGCTGCTGACGTCGTCACATCGCCCACTTTTCTACTGGCA